>JAURVB010010758.1:0-66300 GCA_033002965.1 Piper betle
AACACGTCAAGCCATTAAAAACTCCTAGAAATGACTTGCCTACATACACTCTAAATGCTGATGAATGGGAAGATAAAGCGAGAAGTTAAACCATTCCTAGGAATCATGGATCGCCTAGCCTAAAACTGTCATGCAATTGCATATAAGAATCGAAATCCCGACTCACTGGAAAAATGGATACCAAAGGCAGAGACTGCTAAAAGTTCAAACAACGAATGCCGAAGCCTTTAATTACATCCTCTCACTGAAAGAATGAATTGAATTTCATTACACCTTGCCTCATGCTTCATCGAATGAAGGACCACTGAAGCCCTAAGCTGCTGACCTGGGCAATTTATATTGTTTTTTAAGGAATTGACTGGCCTCGGAGTCACTTCTATAAGATTCTGTGGATCATCTCTGGGTCACTTAATTTGTTCTTGCTTCCCATCATGCTGGAGGATTTCATGTCATCAATAAGCTCACGCGTCTGCAGCACACACCAATGCAAATATATATATAAAGAAAAGCAAAAAACAAATTTAGTCACGATTTTACTCTAAAACAAACTCATGGGGATGCATTTTATAAGTGCTCTTAATGCCAGAATAAAACATAGAGGAAAAAGAACATTTGCTGTTTTCCTTGTCAGAAACATCTTCTGATCCACCTACAACAAAACTACTAGAAGATAATGAATTTACTTTACCATTGACTTCTGACATCTAAACAACTTCATGGAAACTAGAATTCCTTCTAGAATGGAAATGCAGTGGTTGTAGCATTACACATGAAGGCACCAAGTTAAAGTGAACAATTACTAGCTATAGGCTTAAGACATCTTAAAATATAACATTCCGCAGCCTCATAATAGCATACATGCTTGATTATAAGACTCCATAGAAAACAAACCTCGTGGCTGTGCATAATAACTACAGGGAGAACTCGAGACACTAGATTTTCAACTATTCCCCGAGGAAGTCCTTGTCCACCGGATATGAAGAATTCGTATCATATGAAAAGAAGTGCAAACTTACATTGGCATGCAAAGATAAAAACCATAAAGTTGAAAAATAAAAGGCCAAATCATGGAACATCAAAGCAGCAAAATTAACACTGCCAATGGCAAGCACAAGGATCACACACGCACATCAAAGGATTCCATCAATGGGACAAGAAAAGCTAAAGCCAAATTGTTGAAAGCAAGGAGTTAATAACAAAAACTGCAGAATGTTGCCATCTAATTGATCAATATATAAACTATATTCAAATACAATGCAAAATGCTAAAATGTACACACTCTCCTCTCCCCTGCTGTACCAAGATCCTATAAACCAAGATATAACCAAAAGCAAAAATCAGTAAATTATTTTTATCCCTTCTATTTCTCCCCAATATAACTCCACCTATGCTCATGCACTGCAGGTTCCAAGCATGGATAAAAGAGGAGGGTTGACTTCACAGCCAGCAAAAAGTTTGATGTGGAAAAGGTCCATATCAATAATTGTGATCTTATATATGGATGTCACTTGTAATCACATGGATCCTAGATAAGAATTCATGCCCCCACTCTTCTTCTTTTAGGATAAGGAAAAAGACAGAAGAATAAGATTACTTCTCTACAATGTCCTGGACCTCCATAGTTAACAGGCATCCGAATTTTATAAATAAGATTTCTCTTGCAAAGCAAGGCGTAAGCATGATAATAGTGCTTGACAATGTCATCCGTATCATGTGCTTATTGCTGAACTTTAACAGATATAATAAGTCAATAACTTAGAAACTTTATGCACCTCCCCCAGGTCCAATTTACAGAATAAACATAAAATTAGCACACCACAAGGTCTTCATGCTACAAGAAATGCACATAAAAAGGCCCATAAAATACTGTGTAAACAAACGACAAGAAATTCAACTTTCTACCAATGCAGCCACCGAAAAATTTACCTTAAGTGACTCCAAATCTTCTTCCAATAACTTAGAATCACTTGGAAAGAATACTCGTGATGGTCCTCCATCTAAAAGTACTCGTTGCAACCCATCCTGAAATAAATTAGTTCAATTTTCAGCAAGTGCATTCACAACAAAGCAGCGCGCTGAACCACAAGATTACAGCCTACAGACCAGTGATGCTTGCAAAAGACCAGTCACCACTCTGTCTCACAAGGGCGCAACTATGATGTCACAAGCATGCTTAGCTCCTGCCCATATTGTCAACAAAATCATATCAACTATTAAGTGAACTGAATATAAGAAGAATTTGATCGTAAATACTCTGATTAATATAAATTTTAGTTTAATCATCTCCACCATCATCAATAAAGCATTTTGTCCCAGCTAGGAAATCATTAATGGATTTTTCACTTTTAGAACTGATAGTGTTGAAAATTTTTCAGCCGTATACACCAATTCAAACCTTTTATTACCAAAATCACGACTTCAAAGAGTAATGTTTTCTAATGCCAGTTCCAAAAAATCAACTCAAGGAAAGTAGCCACTAGAGAAAAGAGTCAACCGATGTCTCCTTTCTTAAAAAGCTGATAAAAAGAGAATGGGCTGCTAATAAACTGTACTAAAAAATGAATACAAGGCTAACCATACCCAGGACATCAACTAGTGCTTCAAATCTAGATTGTGAAACAGTAGGTTTGTAAAGATTATCTATAAACTGGTTTCGTAGATCCCAAGATATGATTTTGGTTCCTGCACATGAGGAAAAATTAGAAATTCTTTTTCAATTTAGTACAAACTAAAAGGCTCCTGAACCTAAACAAGGTAACACATTAGGAGTCTTTGTTCAATAAGTAGAGACTACAGCATGGAGATTACACACTAGCAAATTCAGATATCTTGTCAATGGCAGCATTTATCTCTTTTCTACTTCCTCCAAACCCATCTTTCTGTACAGTAGAAGCAAAACTGTGTGATTTGTTGATCGTTGCTTTCTCTGGAACTGAATAGCATACACACAAATTCAGTTCAGAATGAACATAAATATGTACTTTAGTCTACGCAAGTGCTAAAAATTTGCACTTGTCAAAACCAAAAAAATCACATATATTGGCTGTGCTCAAAGTTCAAAAAAAGAAAAGAAAAAAGCAAGCCTCTGCCTAATATATGAAATACAGACAATGAAAAAGTCAAGTGCAAGAGGGGGTATGCTCCAAGGATCAGAAATTTAAATAAACTTACTCGTGTAATCTGGTGCCATTTTCTTCGCCCACTGATCCAAAGTGCCATCCTCTAACGTGCCCAAGTTATTGATTGCATATTGTCAAAATAGAAAAGCAGCATTAGAAATGTATCACTAAACCTTATCAAAGACATCTCAGTAATATTGTCTTGTGTAATAGTAAGCATTCAGTAACCTTTCAGCTAAATTAAAATTCTATATTTAATTAATATCTAATAGAAGTCTGTCAATGTTTATGGATTACCGGTCCCAAACCTAGATAAGGAATTCATGTCCATGGCCCTTATTTTTCAGAATAAGGTGGAAGAAGAAGAATTTATAACTAATGAAACACCATTTGGGAATATGGAGATTTATTATAACAGGGATAATGACATCAATGAAGTTGATGATGATTAATATTTTAAAGCAATTAAAATCTGACTCACTCTTCCATAGCTAATTTCTACAATTTCATATAGCTGATTTATCGGTCATATCAATTCAGAACACAAAATAGTTATCAACACATTTCCGCCAGTGTAATAAATAAAGTGCCATCTCCGAATGTAGCTACATGTTTCAGCCATATCCTCCACAATTTTCGCACATGATTAAATACCATACAATTAAAACTGTCTGACAGATTAAATTAACTGAAAAGCATACATGAAACATATATGTGGTGCGTAATTAATCATTTATGCTGGAAGAAATATTATGACCAAACTAGAAAACGTGAAGCTCAGAAAGACATAGAACTTATACAAGTAAAAGAATGAGCAAAGAACTCACATGCAGTGTGTTAAGACGAACACAAATATTGGCAGTTGATAATCCATTAACTTCATCAGACCTCTTCTCATTTGATAGCTTAACATCAGGAAGGTCTTTTTTAACAAAAGCCTTAATTACACTTACCCTCTTGTACCATGTAAGTATGGGAACAGGAGGTATAAAGTCCTCCTTATTAACTGAAGACAAGATGGCACATTTTTTAAGCATAGTACAAAGTTGCAAAGAAACACTAGAGAAGGAAGGCAAGGTGCAGGTCTGGTGTAGGAGTTTAATATCCTCTACTGTTCTATATAAACAAATGGTTTATCAACAGGCAAAAGAAATTATTCTCACCAAATTTGTCAAAAACATGATTAGTATACACTTAAAATGCATTATCGAGGTCACGGACAAGTGCACTCAATTCTCCAGGTCTCATTGGCACTTTAAGCTTAAAAAATTGATCAACTGTCTGGAAATAGTGGAGTGAAGGTGATAACCATCAGATTGTCAACATTTTTCAATAATGCCAGAAGAAAGAGTATAATAGTACATGCAGTATAATGTATACCTCTTCTATAATCCTATACACTTCAACAATTGAACTCCCATGATGTTGCTGCAGAGAAATAGGATTCCATCTCTGTCAAATAAACAACTTAAGCATCAAAGACAGACCACAGCAATAACTTAATACAATATATAGTGGACGTCTAACACAACCCGTAGCCATATAATGAGGGCATGACAAATAAAAAAAGCAATAACTTAATACAATATAAAATGGTCGTGGCTTAGGCTGCTTGTATTCTTACCCTTTTTGGTTTTTGATTAAATTTTAACTTCATAAAAAAAAACCAAACATAAATTTCGCTAGTTTTCCAACAAACATTAACTAATACAACCAAAAAATTACATGAGTAATCCACAGCACTCCAAATTCCATCGAATCAAGAGTTTAGAAAAGAAAACCATTTCCAGAATTCTCGCAATCATTTTGAAAAAAAAAATCGCTCAAGAGGGCTATGTCAAACATGCTTTACAAAATAAAGGTGGAAATACAGGCATGCAAAATGACCAGTATAGGATATTCGTGACAGAATAATGAAACAATACAAACATTCTCACAGTTTAATCCAACCTCAGAAATGTGAAGATGATAGTCCCCCAATTGCCTATCTACCCACTGCTGCATTGGCAACAAGAATGACTCCATGAATGTAAAATCATGAGACCTCTGTTCACCTTTAATTGAACAGCAAAGATTCTTCAAGTGCAATCTTCCTGTGGACCCAATTGCTCTTTCAATGGTATCTTTCTCAACTGTTCAATTGATTGTAGCAGGACGCATAGTTCTCCCATAACAACAAACTGAGGATTGACAATTTTAAGTATCAGGTGAATTCAACTGAAAAGATATATCAGAGGTTTAACATATCCTTAGTCACAATAACATGAAACAAATAGACAACAAATACTAGTGAAATGCTAGATAAAATTTTGGCATCAATTGACAAATAAAGAAAGACACAACTATCTCCATTCAGTTTTTTCTCTACCAAACAAATCAAGCCAATGCACTATTAGGAAAAAGGTTAACTTCATAACAATTCCTCTTTACTATATTTTTCACAATATGAGGGTATAAGAAAACGTACTTCAAGAAATTTAACAAAAGGAATACAAAAAGAAACTTTGAAAAGTTAACCGATTTACTTGAGAAAAACCAAAGACTTTAAAATTATATACTTTGATTATATAAGTTCTCTAAAATAGTTCCTTCTATGACCAGGACAACATTTCCAGAAAGAAAATTAATTTTTCCACTGATCTAGCCATCAAGCTCACGTCCTACACACAATTTTTTAAACCCCTACCATCTCAAACAACTTTTCTCCAACCTCATCTCTAATGTTAAAGCTAAAAATGTTTCCACGAAAGGGATAAATTTATATTAGTGCCTTTCAGTTTTATCACCCATCAACTTCATAACACTTCAACAATGACTGTTCTTATATGACTGGCCCATTGCCAACCTGCACATTCAACTACATTTGAACAGGGCCTCAAAAGATACACCACAAAAAGGACAATACTCATTCCAGATAGAAATGAAAGCTATTGCCATAAACTTAAGATGTGCAGCAGCATATTTTACTTGTATGGAGAGCACAACATAGTCCCACCATATGCGACCCCACTCATTGGAAAGAGAGTCGCTAAACAAGATATACATACATTTTTAACCCATGGGTAGTTAACAGAGAGACCCACCTTTGAGTTCACCTTATCCTTCTTTTTAAAAATATTAAACTTCCTTCTTTTACTAATGTTTCTTTTTTTCTTGATCAGGTTGATGTAAAGATTTGGGAGAAAATTGAACTTATTGGTCGTCTAATTAGAGGATTATATTGCACCTGTATGCAACTTTTATCCTCTTTACAATAAAAGAAGGGGAAATTAGCAATCATAATAAGAAGAAAAGAGAAGATATAAGTAGAATTCAGTCAACGTGAAATTCAAGACATAAATTAGAAACGGAATTTGTTGGGGAAAGAAAGCCCATTTCTCAACTATAGACAATCTCATTAAGTTCAACTAACCTGCCGAAATAGAATCCATGCGTAGCATGTATAATGAATTGTCTCTGTGATGCCTAACATCCGCCATGTAGACTTAAGCAGCTCAAGAATTTGTTCAACTTCCTGAAATGGCTTATAATAATGTTCCACAATTTCAACAAAACCAACAGAAATTCATCAATTTAGAAATTGTCAAACCTCTGCAAGCTTTCCTTCATCTAAAACATCAAATACACTTGTGAGCAGCTTCTCACAAAGCTTAACATTAAGATGGTATCCATCTGTCCAGTGGCAAACCTCCCCAGTCAACTCACCTCATGCTGGCCTCTCAGCAAGTGAAATGGCAATATCTCGAAGGGATCTTAAGCATTCACTTCGTTTAATTTGACCACTGGAACCTGGTAGACTCTATCATACTGAGCAGTCAGATTGATTAATTTTTGCACATAAATCTCCATCAAACATTTTACAATTGTGAAAATAATAACAAAACAAATGAACTAATAGCTCATTTAGAAAATGCAACGAACATGTCACATCTCACATGCCAAGATATAGTTCAAACACAAGCTTGAGAAAATTGCAGAGTTGTATTCTATTAAGACACTGTTTAGTAACGATCTAATGTATTGGGGAATAAACAGCAAAATTATGGATTTGACAAGGGTTTTGGGGATAAATTTTGGCATTTTTTAGGGTTCACCAGCGTTCTTGAGTTGACTGAAATTACATTGCAAAAGAAAATTTATAAAAACAAAGCAAAAAAACCCGGTGACCTATTAGCCTTACTACTTAATACCCAATAGCCTAATGGGTTTATAATCCCTCAACCACGACCCTAACGGGCATACATATAGCTAAATAAAATATCCGTGGGTGATTTAAATGGACTCGAGACAATAAAGACAGTAAAAACAGCTTCCTAATCAACAACCACCAATTTCTTTTTATTACTTTGTGTTATTGACATCAAGGATATAACTAGAGAGGTAAATGAAGGTTCCAAAACTAAGATAAAAGTTTATCTAAGCCGATGAGTTCCTCAAAGACAGCAATATACACATAACTTCTGTCTATTATTTCTTATTTCAAGTCTCTTACAGAGCTGACATAGAAAATATCATGTTGCCCAAATTACATACCTCTGATTCCTCGATCTTCTTCAACAAATTCAAAGTTCACTTTCCTTGTGCAGGGATTCTCCAAATCCAAACATAGGATGATTCAGATGACCCTCCTCTAGCATATTTAACTGAAAAACAGTATTTTGAAACAGAGTATCGAAAGATGTAGATTATGAAAGTATTTTTTTTGCCATGATAGCCAACCTGCCTCTTATGCCATCTCAAATATGCCTCATGTCTGAAAATTCTGAGCGTGAAATGCAGCGTAATAGCTCTAAAGGAATCAAGAAGGTATCCATCCGCTTCCCCTCCTTACCAACAAGAGCGTGGAGTAAACCTTGTCTTGTTCTCATGTCCATAGCCTCAGATATCTGCATATAAACAAACAAAAGTTATTGGATGGCAAACTCCATTTCATTACTAGCAAGCTGAATGGAAATTTTGCCGCCACTAGGCCAAAAGGGAGGCATGCAACTGTTACAGGAAACAGTTTACCCAGACTCCAGAGAACAAACAAATACATTTTTCCTCGAGAATCAATTATCACGACCTACAAGTACACTAAAAGCTCTTATTACTTCTCAACATAAAGGTCAAAAACTAGCAACTGAAAAATGCATAAAATTATTACAACTTTACGGGATTGACAATTTTTCAATCAGCAACGTTTGAGATAAGGTGAATGAGGACCATGATGATTTTGATTGAAAATTAGTCATGGAAAATGTTTAATGAGCAAGTTAGGGTAGATGATCGAACTGACTCATCTATATTGGCTTAAAAATTTGTTGACCTACGCATGATCTCCAACAAAGCAGTCAATCCTGATGGGCGTTGGGAATGAGGGACAACATTATCACTTCTACTTCGAGCAAGTTTCCGAATTGTTCTTGATTTCTTGTCCTTTTTCTTTTCTTTCACTGGAACTAAGAGGCCTCTGTGAAAAAAAACCCAGAAATGGTTAAGGCGTACTGCGCAATATAATTGTCAAATGTTGCATTTCATAAAAACAAAAAATATTAATAGTTGCATACCCAGAAGCACCAGCAGACGCTAGAAGAATTTCATCATCGGTAATCCCTGAAATATACATCTTAAATATATCAAGATCAACCAAGTAAAACTAGAAAGGAATTAACAACCTTGATACATTTCATAAAGCAACAACCCTTGCAAATTAGTGAGATCATAGGTGGGGGGATCCTAGTAGGGGGCAACCCTGCGTCGTCCGGATGAGTAACCAGAAAGAACTCCTCAACAAATCCAGCATTGTTCTGACACCAAATTATTTCACAAGTAATCAAAATTAGATCCCACTAAAATTCTTAAATCAGAATAGTTTTTCATTCTATTTACCAAACCGTATTACAAAATCTCAATGATCGTCCATAACTAGTTAGTAGTTGTCAACAATTGTGGGAGGAATGATGAGACATATATCATAGTATAGCCAAGATAAAATAAAACAACGAGCCATAAATTGGGTCCTCCAGCTTATATTGATTGTAAAGTCTTATAATAAATTACTACTCCTTAATTGTTATTATTTCTATCGCGTGTAATGAAAAATCGATTTTAATTTGTTTGTGATTATTATGATTTCTTCCTAAAAAACATTATTAGCCACCATCAAAAGAAGGCTTTAATATGTTTGTTTCAGCCTTACTTAGTACCAGCTACAGTGCACACATGTAGATTTAATATTTTTCATTGAGACGATGTGGCAAAAATATAAAATATACTACATAGATTTGAGTTAGTTATGATGCAAATTTTTTTTATAAAAAATTCCTTCTTTTTCGTATTTTTTATAAGAGTTTTTTTAAAGTCTTATTCATATCTCTCTATAAAATACTCTTAAAATTAATTTTTTCATCACATACTAATATCGTGCCATAAATTATCCATCCATCTCCAAGCCTCCGGACTCTCGGATTAACATAACCATTAAAAAAATGTAAAGAAGCACGTCACATAGGAATAAGACAAGAAACTTACTCAAAATAATTGATGTACGCATGCACCGAAAAACTTATTTAATTGAAGCCGCCAGCAGCCGTTGTACTATTGTTGCTATTATAAGAAGCAACGATTTTTTTACCCAGCTACTAATTAGAAGCGAACATTGGGCGCTGATATGCGTGCAGTGTGCAGGATGCACCAGTAACCCCTTGCAAATTAAGGCCTTGGTAGTTGGTACAAGATCAAAGTTCAATCTCGGCTTTGGAAAAAAAGCACTCATAATTCAAATATTAGCACTGGGAAACCACCCTGTGGTGATGGTGCCCACCGGCTGCCGCATGCCAATTGTCAACTCTCTCGTTTAGGCGCCCGATTGGAAAATAAAAAAAATTAAGTTGCAAGCCCTTTTGATCTTAATTTAGGTTCTCACCCACCAAAAAAAACGCCATTTGGTGTAAGTGATTTTACCAAATTAAGGATTAAAACAGCCTCCCATTTGGATAAGACAAATTTAAGATGTAAGTTGCTTTCAGTTAATCAGCCGAAAAATCTGTGAGTGACCAAACGCGAAGAACAGTGGAACAACAACATGTCCAACTCACATAAACACATACATAAAGCATACATATATAGTAGAAGGTGAAAGAAAGAAAGCTCAGATAAAACAGACATAAAACATAACATTAACTGTAAGATGTCGTAGCCAATTATTTTTCAGTTGGCATTTATATTTTTCACTGTGCTTAGTAATGAGCGGCGGTAAAACCGCGAGACACAGGGATCGAGTTGCCTTCACAAGCCGGGCAAGTACATTGATCAAAGCGTAGCACTAATAAGTCACTTTTTTTAAGTAGGCTCATAGGCGGGGCCAATCTAATGGGACCTGCAACCCGCAGATCACTATCCTTCATCACTGCCATGACGTCAGGGACCCATTCGTAGATGACGTCTTGATCTGAACCATCCAATTAGAGGTCGACTCCTGGCCAACAAAAAGGGCCAGGGCCCCCCGCATCATCGGCTCGATGCTTTGGACATCAGATTCCGGATAGACAATTTCCAATCTCCCCACTTGGCTCCCACCTTCCTTCTCTTACTTTGCTACCTCCCAATCTTCTTCATCCCCAATCCTCTCTAGTTCTTTTTCTTTTTCTTTCTCTTTCCTTTCACTGCAATATTATTTTTAGCACGCCAGTGACCACTGATAAGCTCTATTAATTTCCATGGAACTTCACAGTTTCCTGATGATTTGATCTTCTGCTGCCCTTTGGTGACAAGAACATTGTCTACTGATTAATCAGGAAGGTACACCCACTTCTTATATACAAAGTTTGTATTTTATGTAAAATATTATGGTGAATGGCTGGAGATGAACGATCAGTATCTGCGCGGAGTACAAAGGACAATTACTAATCAGTGCATCCCCCTTTCCGAGTTCTTTCACATCACCATCTCTTTCTATGTGTAGGCTGTATTGAACCCATTTCTTGGCTTCGGGTGGGGAGCTCCTCTACTGAAGCTGTAGTGTTGTACTACGACTATCAATGTAATGGAAAAGCTGGGTCAAGTCCAGCAAAAAAAGGGAAAGCCAAAAGGGTGAAGCCGATCAAGGTGGTGTACATCTCCAACCCTATGAGGGTCACTACCTCCCCTCCCATTTCCGGGCTTTAGTGCAGGAGCTCACCGGCCAGGACGCCGACCCTCCTCTTGAGACCGCCAATTTGTCTCCACCCGGTAGCAGCAGCTGCCGAGATGTTAGCGCAAGCACTGACGTTGAGAGCGATGTGCAGGTCACAATCCCGGCCGCCCCATTAGCAAAGCAGGATCATGGTCATGAGCTGCGGCCTTCTACCTCGGCTCAGGCTGCGGCTTCGTCCGATCAGGAGGGCAGGAGCATAAACATTAATAATGGAGCTTCGACGTTTGAGCAGCTGTTGGAGGAGGTATTCGATCCTCGGCCGACCATGGAGGGCTTAGCTGGCTTCAACTTTCCTTCTCCCGATCCCTTTCATGACTATGACTACCCAGATGGATAGAAAATAGTACTAGAACTGCAGTACTGCATGTCGATCGGCTTGCTACCAAGTGGTGATTTATGCCTCTTCAAGGATCTTCCCTTTTTCTTATTTTATTTTGTCGCTTGTTTTCATTTTCACTTGTTCGCAGTCATCAAAGGCGAAAGTTATCATGGGGCTGTAAATTAGCTTTGTGGTAACAAGTTCTTCACTTTTATACCTGATTCATGTTTCCATCATCTATAACTTGCAAATTTCCGTTTGGACCAATTTGCATGTCGGTGACTCGCACAAGTAGCTGTGGACAATATTTTATGACGTTTTGGATGCAACTAAATCAACTGTTCAAACCCTGTTTGCCCAGATCCGTGTTTATTGAAGTGTTTTCTAGTTTGATCTGTACTTGGTTTTTGCGTTGCCGCGGTCACTCAAGCATCACCAATTAGGCATCGTTTCTTGAGCTCGGATTCCCAAAACGGTACGAAGTTGGAATGATGATTCATGTTATGGGCAGACAATGTGGATATCCTAGCTAAGCAGCATGCATCAGTGTCCAATCTTAGCACAAACTTTTAGCCGTATCTGCTGTTGCTGTTGGAATTCTCGGTTCAAATCCTGATAGGACGCATGAAGTGACGACGTCATGCTGGTTTCTATGGAGAACCACGAAAAACGAATATTTCTACCAGGTATTCTTCTTTAATGGGAAAGTTCAATTTTTCTCTTAAAGTTCAATTAATTGTTGACTTGCATTGAGCACGCGATTTTTAATGTGTTCTTTTGCTATAAAGAATCAGCTTTTAAATAAGAGGTTTTGGATGATCTTTGGAATTGGAAATAAGTAAAGTGCAGCTGGTCAGGCTGACTGTAACTATGTAAGAATGTATGCATTGTATCTTCTTTTCGATATCATAGAATATGATAAATATTTGCTGGTTTCTTACATGTATGAGCGTGTTAACCTCTTGTTAATGAATGAGATGGATTAACATCTAAGTATGGCGTGTTTTACATAATTGTCATACATAGGTTAAAATCTTGGAAGCTTGTATTAGCAAAGGCTAATAGTACTGATTGGTAACGTGAAGCAATAATCTTTACTGAATTTTGCAGTGGAGTTCTGCGTGTATTTCTGCGGAACTTGAACTGGAACAGTCAATATGATCTTATCTTTATTCATTTTCTCCGGTTCTCGAAAATAGATTTTCTATCCCAAAACACTGTAGCAAGTAGTAACAATGTCATAAGTTTTCATTTTGAAAAAAAAATTGCCATCATTTTCCAAGAATAAAGCAGAATCCTTCACATAAATTAAGAAGTACGTACTTTAGGTTTGCAAGCAGCTTTGGTCTTCCCTTTGCTTCCCCAATTATCTAAAAAATATCACCAAAACAAAAATCTAATTTAACTAAAGTTCGCTTTGCGTAATTTCTCTTCTTATTTTTTCAACATAAACATTTACATAATTTCTCTTTACAGTTAAACATTTACAACTTAGAAAAATTTCTCCATAATTATATAGTTATTCAAGTACCAGAGCAAACACGCTACTGTACTTCAAGTTATAATTGCCTTTAGAAACATCAAAGTTTAACCATACCCAAATTTATATGTGACTTGTATTAATAAAATGTACAGAAGCGTGGTAGAAAGTTTTATATATGTACCTACGTTTAATTGTAAAAATACAGATATATAACTGTATGCAAATATCTAATACGCACATATCGTTAATTATATTCTTAACCATATATTAAAATCATACGTCAATAAACCGTACCTATAGTGTATTAAGTAAAATTTTTCTATGGAGTTGATTGAGGGTCCTAGTAATTGAATTTACATTTTTTATAAAGTAAGCAAGATGCTGCGCATGGTGCGGCCTAAGTTAGAGATAAACTCTAATTATATACTCTAATTATATAACTAAACTCCTGATAAATAATAAGATAAATTATAATTATATGATATCTTACATATAGGTAATTTTAATTTTAAAGATAGTTTAATTGAATAATAAGATTCATTACAATAATTTATTTTATTTTATTTTTATTTTTATTTTTGATTCATATTTTGATTGAACCCAACTTTTATTTAGTTTTTTTTTATTAATAAGAGTAAATTAGGTTGGCTTGTCTACAAAAGTTACACTTTTGTATCATTTAGAAAGTTGGCTGACTTGTTAAGAGCATCTTCAAGAGGCATCATAAGTATTACTGAAAAATATCAATTTAGATATATAGTTGGTCTAAGATTGATTGGTTCTTTAAAGTTGAAAAGCATTAGCATATTACTTTATGTTAAGTTGGTCTTTCTCCAAGGTTGAAATGGTATCATAAGTGATAAGCCCTTGGGGTTCAATTATAAATAAAAATTATCTTGAAAATAAAAATTCCCAACCTGTGCCTTTCAACCTTGGTTAAAATCAAACCTTAATATTTTAAATGAACTATGAGTGGATTTTTTTCTCTTTTTCCTTTTTGTAGTGAAGCCTAATTTGAATGCTAATCATAATTACTGAGAAGCGATACAGACATAGCTGCAGACGAGAGCAATAGTTCTTATATAAGACATTACACTTTGAATAAAAAACCACATTTTTAAGTTCCGAGAAAGAGTACAATTGATTCCTAGTCAATAATCTTAATTTTTAAACTAAATATTATGAGCAACAAAAAATATTTTTGAAACAAAATAACATTTTATTTCATCTAGCCAAAAACCCATAACCGTATTCTAATCTACATATATAGAAATGATTTTTTTAGAGACTTGGAATAATCAGAATAACTATTTTGTCAAAAATGAGATTGAGGTGCTGATGCTGTTTCATGGGGGCCGACCAGGGGCATTCTAAATTGCCAGGTTTTAGCCTAAAGTTGTCCCTATGTGTTGTCATGTCATTCATTTCGATCTTATGTTTCAAGATTGGAGAAAAATCTGAATGTTGTCTGCCATTTTCTTCGAAACTTTAGAAAGAAAATTCAAAACACTAATAACTACCAAACTCCCAACAAATAAATGTAATGGACTAGATTATAAATAATTAACCTATCTAGCATTTGAATATTTTACTGTAACCTAGCTAATACCACTGGTCAAAAGCATTATGAGAATTAAATTAGGCATTGGATGGGATCTGTAGTTTAGTTTTTAAGGTTCCATGGTTGGAGACTAGGTGATCCTCCAATATCACATCGTTCTCCAAATTTTTTATCTCCTCAATATGTGATCTAACTCCTCGATATAAAAACAGACCATCTAGTTGTATCAAATGTTAGGGAAACTTTTATGTTATGCCATAAAACTAATTAAGGGAAGCTTTTATGTTATGCCATAAAACTAATTAAGGCATACCGTACCAGATTTTGTGATTAGAAAATCAGAGAACTGAATTCCCTCCAACACTTGACTTCAATCACCAAGGAGAGTTTCTCACCTTTATATAGCGGTCATAAGATTAAACCTATCACACACCCATTTGTCATAAAGTGACGACTAACACTTGTCTTCTATCACCGAGGAGAGTTTCTCAACCTTATATAACTGCTATAAAATTACATCCATCACGCACCCATTCATCATAAAGTTACAATTATTCGTAAAATTATGACTATTCATATTATAACTGCCACATATCAGAGATTCATTATTTTGAATAGTTGTTTAATCATCTTTATTGTAGGGATCAACATCCAACATAAGTCCTAAAGTCCTCAAGTATAGAAATAGAAGTTCATGCCTTTTATATTGCTACCTCAAGTTCATTTCCCCTCAGTATATACTACCGTGCAACTTTTAGGCCTTCCACTTCTAAAACTCGTAAAAAAATGATAGCAGAGCATATCAAGTGATCTTTAACCCCAACAAGAGTTCCTAAATATTTTACTAAAGATTAAAATAACTCAAATTAAAATATTTTCACTTTCTCTTAAGTAATATTGGTATAAATAAATGAAAATCATTTATTTTGAAATTATTCTTATGAAAGTAGGAAATTAAAACATCCTCCTAATTAGGCTGCTTGACTCAGCTGGTTCGGTTAGAACATGCAGTACACTGCTTGTGGTGGTATCTGTGTGTGCTACCATTTGATGCATATCATGTGGCCTTTCTGCACGCAAGTGTGAATAATATTTGTGTGATCACTTTCTAAAGCAAGTAATTGGTTCATACAACATTAATTTCGTATAATTCGCCCGCTTGTTGGTTGCTGTCAATTTTTACCAAACAAATCTGTCCATGAAAGAGGAAAATTTGAAAACACAAATCCCGATTTTGCAGATATTCTGAGTTGCTCATGTCCATATTAGTTAATGTGTTTTTCCATTATATCCTTACATAGCTGCTGCTAAATATTGCAAGGAATATGAGAATAATTATTTTTATTTAAACGATAGCAAAGCACTTTTAATTAAGTCTTTGCCATTGTGTTTTTACAGACCTGGTGCTACATGCAGGAATATATGAACTTGTTCTTTTGCTTTGCCACATTATAAGTATAGGCTTGGCATTCATTGACATTAGCAAGCTTGTTTTTGTTTTCTTTTACTTTATCTCAGAAACCAGCTTCTTTATCTGTTATTTTGTAATGATAAAATGCTTCTTGGCAGACAATTGCTATGTCTGCAATATTATCCTAGAGCATATATGACCAGTAGATCTGTATGTGCAAACCAGGTAGCCCTTCTTATTGGTTTGATTACTATAATTTGTGGAGTTGAAAGATACAATTATAAC
Source organism: Piper betle (assembly GCA_033002965.1). Lineage (NCBI taxonomy): Eukaryota > Viridiplantae > Streptophyta > Magnoliopsida > Piperales > Piperaceae > Piper > Piper betle. The sequence goes on from JAURVB010010758.1 coordinate 16,355, forward strand.
AAGCAGTAAAAGTCAAAAAGTTAGTCTAATTACTATAAACTGCTGCTGTTAATAATTACTCTCTTACGTCTTTCTTTATGGAAGTTAATTTATTCATCTTGTTGATCGACTTGGCACATATTGTTCCATGAATAATTGTCACTCCTTCAAGTTTGAGCAGGGACGATATGTATTGATGACTGCTTCAGTTTTCATAAACAATAAGGAAGGCATTCCATCGATGTTTTAAGAATCTTTTTGCGTGTTGACGTAGCTAGCTTTCGATAAGAGTTTGATAGCACACAAGAACTTGTCTAAACATAGACTGATGGTAGTTTGAACGCAGTAAAATATTTTCCTCGGCTTCAGAACTAGCTACGCCGGGGAAAATGTAAAACTTCGTTTAAAATCTTGGTCATCAACTTAATTCGTCAATCTGTTGATGCGCGTTAGCTACAATTGACTTTCTATGGAACGTATGCATGCTCATAGCTAGCTACCGTGTTTCTCATGTATATCTTGAAGAGGGAGCTTCTCCCATATGAGCTGAAAGTCCGTAAGCTTCTAGTACGATGAGTCCTCTTCCTGTTTTGATATAAAAATGTAGGGTGGCTTTGGTGGATCTATGACTCTTTATAAATTAAGTTTCGAAAATTTGGTATAACCAAATTAATTTTCTCTGATAACAGCGATTGGTCGGTCTATGTATTTGCTCTCATGGAAGAAAAAAATTGATCTTTTCCCGTATTCCAATTGGTCACCGTGAAATTGAACATCTTGCCATTTCGTTGTTTACGTTATTAGGCAGAATGATTCTTAGTTCACACGGGTAGCCCGTTTCCAATATAGAGCCAATATGCGAGATGAGGCTTGAGGGGCATCTTTACATTAATTGATGTAAAAATATCTGCCAAATGAAAATGCAACTAATAATTAATATATAGATATATACTTGTACTAAAATATATATTAGCATTTACAAATAAACACGAATATATATTACCATTGAATTGTGAATGTTTAAATAACCACCGTTTGATCGTGAATATAGCATCATTCTATATATCATATGACGGTAAATTCCTCGATTAATATCAAAGGATATATAGCAAGGACGCATGCAGGTGGGCTACGGCGGCGCCGGAACCGGCAGTGCCACAATATGGACCCCTCTAATTCTGCGAAATTTGTCATATGCTGCCAGAAGCAGCAATGGTACAGTATAGACTCCACCACAACATGTACGGTACGAAGAGCATGAATACATGAGTTAGAGTCTAGATATAAATGTAAAAATTTTATCTTAGATATTAATTATTAACTGGTCCTTAGTAATTCAAAAAAGAATAGATCAAAGGAATGGACTGGTCCCCGCTAGTGTTAACGTCGTGGTCCGTTATTAGGAGTTAATTTACGAAAAATATTTCTAGATTCCAACCTTTCGTAATTAATTTGACTGTGTCATGTTCCAAGGTCCAATTTCCAACCTCGTGAACGGAAAAGATGGAATAGACAATCAAATATGGCATAAACAAGGAGAGACGACGGCGGACCGGTGACTGCTGAGGTGGAGAAGACATAGCTATTTCAGAAGAAAGCATAACTTTCTGCAATCTCTTGTCATTTGTGGAAGTCCCCTTCTTGTGGATGAGATATTGCCAATGCCGCGAACGATTTAGTGTAATGCAAGATGAGTAAATCATGAAATCAAATGAGGTATGCTCCAAGTTGCTAGCCAGTTGGTCGACAAAGCTTGCAATGCCGTTCATTTGACACATTTAATTCTTTAAAGTCTACTTTAAGATTTTTAATGAGGAATTATGATATGAAAGTCTTCCAGCTCACACTCCAATAATAAGTTAATGGTAATCGATATGGATGAGGAGCCAGCCGCCATGCATGAACATGGAGTCGAAATGGTAATACGTATATAGCTTTATTAAATTATATTATATTATATGTACTCTTCAATTCAATATATAGAAAGCTACGTACCTTTAAACGATTTTTTTTTCATTTTTCTACATTTTGTTCTTCTCTACTAAATGAGGCTGGTGGGTGGACCCCACATTATTTATTAACGCATCAAGGAAGACGATGGGACTAGCCATGACTTAACTTTGATGGAAAGCAAGGCCTTGCATTCAATATTCAATATGTTTTCTTTTGCGGGTAAATAACGGAGAATACTAATGTAAAGGGGGAAAAAATACTAATGTTAAAATATCTTCGCTCGAAAAACTTAAAACAAATTCAACCAAAGTTATAAAAAAATGTAAAAAAATAAGGTAGGAGCGTCGGATAGCCGTCCCTGGTCCCCGAACTGCGACAAGGCTGCCTTTCAGTAGAGGATAATTTTATCATTATAATAAAGCTTCTCTTTTATATTAATTATATGTAGATTTTCCACGGTTTAATAATATCAAACATTTTTCTCTTTTTTTAGCAAAAATCTTTTTCTTTTAAGGTAGATTTTATTGTCCGATTGAGATCCAACTGCACTTGCATTTAACACATGCATGATACTCAAGGAAGTGTTATCTTTCCTTCTTATGGAGAGGGATGCCAAAATAAAGAAAAAACCAAAAAAACAAGTTTTTTTAATTATATGATCAATCAATGTAAATATATATATCCAGGTGACCGAATTTGAAGATTTAAGACAATTATTTTTAGATTGGCATCTTCCCTAACACCAATTTTGTATTCAACTTATCCCCTGTATATCAATCATTTTTAACCAAGTAAGTTCTGAACATCATTGGAAGACTACTATCTAGAAGAAAAAGGCAAAGTTTTCTGGCGGAGACAATATTATTTAATTTCTAGCTAGATGAGGACTCTTGATTGTTTTTTTTTTCAACAAGACTTGGTTGGTGTATCTGTAAGAGCATTCAACTCATTATTTAGGAGACTCGTCAGTCGCGGCAAAGGAAGGATCATACAAATAACTTTTTTTTCGTACAAAAAACTTCGAGCTGTGTCTGATATGGAGCAGAAGATTTCAGACTTGGTGGGCTACCTGCACAGCGAGCATTCACCTTGCAGTTCGTATATATATATATAACAAGAGTACGGATAACTTATCCCCTAGCCCTCCAATCAATCGGATTACAAAGAAAACAAGACGGTTGGGTCAGGTCGACTTCAGCCAGAACTAGCCGAAGGCCACCTGTCTATTGACAATTGGTCGACAACATAAGGAAGGGGAGATTATTTTTTAAAAAATATATTCAATTTTAACTGTCATTGTAATTTGTATTGTTCTGGGGCAAAAAAATTTTGTGCCCTGGACACTGGTAATCTTTTCGCATATTACAATAATGAATATTTATATTATATACATAAACGCAAATGTATTAACACAATGACAACATTCTAGACTAAGGTGGGAAAAAATAGACACGAGTAAGGTAATGCTAATATTTCATTCATGTCGACAAATGTACAAATCCTATTTGGGAAAATAAATGTAAAAACTGGCTGATCAGCCAAGTGGCTTCCCTCCTTGGGCGTCATCGTCATGATGTCATTCCTCTTTGCCTGTAAAACCACATCCTCATGTGGCCCTCTGTTCATTATGTAGCACTCGAGCCTTAGAAGTTAGCCATTATTGAATTGAATATGAATATATAAAATGCCCTCTATTTTGGTAGAAACTCTTCTTCATTTTGTCTTCTTAAGAAAAAAAGAAGTCCTCTTCATCTTTTTCCAGGTTTAGGTCATTGTTGATTGAACTTCCCTTATCTTTCCTTCCTCATCCATTCCCATTTCTTCGCCCTCAAAAAGCCAAGGTTTCTTCATATCTATGTCCTTGCACCAGCTGCAAAATACTCCTCTTCTACCAACTTTACATTAACGGATATTATTGGATCGATCGATTCAAGTAGCAAGATAGACAAATTATCAATTAGCAGAGGTTCACCGGCTATGGACGCGGTCAGAGAAACCAGATCAGGCTCCGCTCACCAGAAGAAGAAAGCAAACAAAACAGCAGCTGCTGTCAAGCTAGCCAAGACCGCGAAGAAGCCGATCAAAGTGGTGTACATCTCCAACCCGGTGAAGTTCACCACCAGCGCCTCCGAGTTCCGGACCCTGGTGCAGAAGCTCACCGGCCGAGACTCGGATCTACCTTTTGACATGGACAATTACGTCTTCTCGCCCCCGACGAGCTGGAACCGGAGGGCAAGGCTGAGACCAGCACGGCGGTCTCCCTTAGCCCGGAGCACAATATTATTGCCACGCCTGTGATCAGTGGTAGTAAAACAATTGATTGTTCTCATCATCATCATCAACAACCCAGCAGCAGCAGCAGCAGCAGCTTGGAGCTATTGCAGGAAGGATTTAGCCCACTCATGTTGGAGGGCTTCAATGACTTCATGTCTTCTTTCCTCTACGATTTTCATGAGCTAGCTTCACACTCTGATCAAAGTTAACATTAGCTTCGACTCATGAGCGGTTAATTTTTACGAGTGTTTGCATATATGTAATAACTATCCCCCGTATGTGGGATTGAATATTTGCACAAAATATATTTGGTGCGGGCAGGCAGCTTTATCTGGTAAATATTTCTGGTAGCATTGTACTGTCTCAATTTCTTCGACTCTTAATTATCGAATAAAGACCCATGTGTGAAATGTTTTTTTCATTGCACATTTTGCTTAGCTCATTGAGATTAATTAATTCTAGTTTAACAATGCAAAACACTTTCATGGACGCATATCATGTACATCTCAAGATTTTATTAATGGGTAGATTAAAGGCTGGTTTTGCATTTTCGATCATGTCTGGTTTGGAGCTCTGGTACTAATTTAGGCTCTGGATGAAGAGAAAAAGTCAGAAAATAGTAAATAGCGTGCATCAAACTACTTAATGACTTCATGAGCTGCATTAATTATCATCCAAACCTTACCAAAGCATCCAGCGTCGTAGCATTAATTTTCAAAAACCTAGAAGATGCTTTTGTATACGGTTGCGAGTGTACATATATTGTTTGTTTGCTAAAGATGGGTGATGAATTCTTGACAAGGATGTTATATATGTCGTGCAAGACAAGCGCGCCTGTCCCCCAGAGAAATATGATTAAGAGGGAAAGGCGTAGTAATGCGAGTGTTTATCTTGTTTTTATCACATTTTCCGAAGTTAGTTAAATTAAGAATTCTTCACTTTCTCGTACAAAAGCTCAGATCTGAAGCACTGATTTTGAAGCACTTCTAAAGCGCCATGTATATTGCACTTATAGAATATACTTTTTTTCACTTTTAGAATGTACTTTATGTATTTTAATGTGGGATGTAACACACAAAATCTCTAAGCTATCTTGCATGTCATGACAAAGGAAATCCTTAAAATACAAAAGATAAAAGGATACATAAACTTAACATAAAACTTAAAAATAAAAGTGAAACTATAAACATAACAAATAATGGGTATACACATCATACAAAATCCGTACATAATTTACATCGGATAAATTTGATGTACATCATCTACATTGTCTGGATTAGACAAAACTCATCTTATCATCTAGCAATGTTCTTCCTAAGATGGAATTCATTTATCTTCATTTGGTATACATATTTAGTTGGAAATGACCATAATTTTTAACTAAATAACAAACTTTAACTAGGTAAACTCATACCTTCTAAAAAGAAGCTCTCCTTCCACAAAGAGAGGGAGTCATACTTTAAAATTTCAAGGTGAAGAGACTAAATAACACACTCTGTTTAATTCAATTGTACTCTTTTTTACTCTTTATAACACATATATACAATTATATATTTATAAATAATGGATATAAAATATTATACATGAGATACAATCGATCTTTTTTTATTTTTTTATAATTTTTTTCGTATTCCTCGTACCTCTTAGGATAAGCCCATGTCTTTGCATATTTTTATGTAGTTATACACTTTGTTATAATTAACGAATGACTCCAATATATTATACTCCTGAAGCACCGTGTATATGATCTAATTACTAATGGGCATTCAATATACATTATCCAAATTTGTTGAAGACCTGCAGATGTTAGTTTTTCTTTTCTTCGCGTCTCGATCCCTTTCTTCTCTCAGCCAATCATAACTATTCATGAGCTGCTCCGGCGCTGGATATATGCTTAACAAAGGGGGACTTCGCCAATTAAAAGAGAGATAGAGCTTCAACTGCTTGTGGAATTTCTTCTGTGTGGACGATTCCTGAACTGGCACGATTTTCTAGCCTAGAATCAAGCTCCGTCTTTTCACTAGATATCAGTTGATTAGTTTTATTTCCTGTCCATGTAACACTCGTATATGCACATTTAAAATCGACAATCTTTTATGAGTATTTATATATTCAAAGAGAAGACAATTATATGAACTCAGTCAGTCACTCTTGAATGGAAGCTTTAATTTCTTCACTTGATTTAATTTAGGCTCCACTGCTGGAACCAATTTCTTCTTCAGCATTTATGTTTTTAGAACCACAAAGATCACAATTATATATATTCATATGTTGAAGTCACAGCCTAATTAGATGGGATTCCTACTCCCCCCTCCCAGATTACTACTTAAAACGCTAAGGATAGATTAAGGTAGTAATCAAGGGATGAGAGAGAGAGAGAGAGGGCGGTCTTTCGGCCAGATCCCCTAAAAACCGTACGTGCGGGTCTCCCCGCATGCGGCTCACGCCATTCGAGGTGGCCCAGCATTCGTTCGCAAATCCGAAGTGAGATGAATTATGTGACGAGTCATATCAGGGTCTGGCTAATTTTGAACTTTGTGTCTATTGGTTATAATCATCTTGTCATGAACATCCTGATACATTCTGTTAATTAACGAAGCCCATATAATCAACTAGTTCTATGTCTTCAACTAGTCATGTTCACTGCGAAGTCCATATGGCATTTTATATTATAAAGAGTACTTCAAATGATGCCCTATCAAATGAAAAAAATGCCACTAGCAAATTGAAAGCAAATTTCAGATAAGTGTTTATCGTTGAATTGAATTAATTGAATATTGCAGAGAACATTATTTTTTGAACTTGACGTATAATTTATGCTATAAAATTGTAACATTGTGAGAACTGATAAGTAACACACTCTTTCGCATGAAATGAAATCCTAAATTCATTCTCCGATGGAACACATTCATTCATAAATCATATTTCCACATGATCTAAGTTCAGAAGTACTGCAGCAAATTAGAATTAGAATTAGAATGCATCAAATTATTAGGAAGCTCTGGAGTCTCGCAGCCCTTCGCAAGTCCATAACCTCTCTCTATATATTCTCATGATCATGATTGACCTTTCAATACGTTTGTTCATGTATATGATCTCTTCGTCTGGCCATGCCTATAATTACTATCCCTAACGACGGTGGTCCCGCGTGTACACCCCGGCAATGGACAAGAAGGAGGTAAGCAGCTAGAGTTGAAGCCTATGCATCGTACCAGCCTCCGTGGGAAACTCCATTCTGGCAACGTCTTTATTGCCAGTGTTACTCCCGCCCAGTTCCGATCGGTGGTCCAGCAACTTACCGGCAAAGAATCATCGGTTGGGACCGAGAAGCAGCTTCCCCAGCCCGACACCGGCAGCGGCGGCCATGAACATCACCGAATGGTAATTACAGGTGCCAGACTTTGCGCCAACCCTCCTGCGGAGCTTCACCAATTGATTTCATGGGAGGATTTACCCAAGGAGGAGACCAACGTCGAAAGTGATCAAATGCTTGAACTACGACGCGATGATGATCTGAGTACTGACGACTTCATTTGTATTTCCGCTGCCGAATGGCATAACTTCGTGGATTCTCTTCCATGAGTTTGCCGGCACTTGAATATATATGTATGTATATATATCTACCGGCTACTTATGCCATCTGCTTTAATTAGTTTCAGGAGTTAGCGTTATATTGGTAAGCCTTTTTTTCTCTCTCTCCTTTTTTTATTTTTGTGGGAGTGCTTGCTCTCCCAAATCTACGTTTTATGCTGATGAACTATGCATGAAGCATACACTGATATGATACGGCAGCGAGTGGTCGGTTGGTTTTCAGTTTTACCAATTATTTTAAATTAAATTGAAATAAAATGGTAATTATTTTTTAATCAATTAATTAAATAAAAAATGATAAATTTGACGACACCGTTTTATCTTGTAACGTTAAAAGCAAAAGTTTTTGCCGTTTTATCGAATTACTGTTTTATTTATTTTTAAAAGTAAAAATATAATAAACTTATCAATATGAATAAAAAATATTATTATTATTATATTTAATTAAAATTTTATATTATTATATCTTTTTAAAAATTAATTTAATATAACTATGTAGATAAAATGACAGCAAATTTATGATTTTAATAAGAATTTGTAATAATAAAGACTTATTTAGTTTAAATAAAAAAATTTTAACAGTTAACTATTTACCATCGGTTAAAAAATGGTAAACGATGTGACAAGAGTTAGTAGTCAAAAAATTAGTAACTCATAATAATAAATGATTTTAATCGTACCGTAACGTAACAGCACCACTTGCACCCTTTACATATACAATTTCATTATGAATTTTTTTTAAAAAAAAACTTCTGACATGATGAATTCAATATAAGCACCTCATTTCATTAGTATTTAGAGTACACCAATTTATATATGGATGGCAAGTTCTGATCATGGTGTGGAAAATATGCATGCCTACTGATTGTATGTTGTCTATTGGTTATTGTTAGCGATGAAAATTATGAAATTCATATATGGCACAATCAGCCAACTAAGTGGGTTTTGATTTCGGCAATTTCAATTCGGGCCGGCGTTTAATTTCTGGAAATAATTTTTATTTTAATGAATTAGCAGAAACACATTGTATTTTCTTCTAAGAAGTTGACGAAGTGTGGGGTATGGGTGTTAAATATATTAATATGGACCTTTGTCACTGATACATGAACCTGACAAGGCCGTAACACTAGATACAGTTCTGTGACAAACTAAAAGTGATAAATTTTTTTCCCACTAGTGTATTTATTCCAACAGAAGTAAAAGCTAGTTAATTGATTGGGTGTATATCTTGGGAAAACAGTAGAGCAAAATTATTTGGATGACGTTCTAAGAAATTAAGCCCATTAGATTATGATCAGAAAATACAAGAAACACCCACAGGTATACAGACTTTGACGATCTTTCTTAATAATTATTTTTTCCTTATTATTTCTTGAAAATAGTTTCTAATAATTACTATTTTTGAGCTACAATTATAGGCATAAATAAAATTTAATTTTAGTCAATTATAATATATATATATACATATATATATATATGTGTGTGTATGCATGCATGCCATAGCTAAAAAGTTGTATGGTATAATTAGTTGATAGTCATAAAAAATTCTCAACATTATAATGAATTTACTTTTATTTTGTAATTCAATATCTTAAAGAATCGATTTTATTTTTTTATAATATATAGAACCACCAATAAATGTATAGAGTAGAATGCGCTCAGGCTACTCTATTTAATCTTTAATAGTAGCTAAATCTTTGCAGCAAATCCATATCCTAAACTGTTTTTTTTTGGTAAACATAAAAAATAATAAGCGAGCTCAAACCCTTTTTATGGCCATCTCCATACTGGAGAAAGAACATGGAAACCCAACTCCACACTATGGCTTTATCATTGCTCACTGATGGGTATGGCAAAAACCATTATTATAAAAATGCATCACAGCTGAGGTGCCGATTTTGATGTGGGAATTGGAAAGAATTAGTTGGCGACTTAGACTCTAAACATTCATGTATGCAGCAAGAAAATACAACTCAGTGCATGGGTCTGCATATCTCAACATCCCTTTTGGCGTATCAATTTAGGATTTTCGCTCATTAACCAATTAGTGTTTAAAACTGATACCCTCGTGAAGAATAATATTCCGCCCTTCTTCTCCCAAAGCAAATGACAGACTATAACAAACATTTGCGATTAAACATTCCAGCTACAAGACTGGCAAGGTGATCATATTTGGTCGTCAACACTACTGCTTCAAAGTTTGTTATGGATTGAAGTTGGCCTTCATCTCCTGTACGAGTTGTAAAACTCGGTACTCATGGCATGTGTTCAAGTTTAGTGAAGAATAAATGCATTGATTGCTTTAGAAAAGAAAGGGTAAACATAATTAATCCCAGCCGGACCGGCGACCACGAAGAGAACCCGAATGAGTGGGTGCCAACTCCCAACGCCGAGACATCATCATAGGAGAGCTTCTGTTTGACCAAAGTCCGATTCTATGGACAGCGGGATTGGACGACTTGCACGTGCGACTCTGTCATGAATAATGATGATGATCGTTGTCCCGCGGGTATAGTGCACCGGCATTCGCCATTTCTCTTCCTCACGACCTCCGCCGGCCCGCCCTTCCCCCTTCGTGTTGTGGTCGGAGGTTGGAAAGAGTTGGGAACCGTGCTCATCTTCTTAATTATCAACTACTCCTTCTCCTTCTCTATCTAATCTGGTTGATCTTTCGTTCTACTACGTTTTTGCTCTTAATTCTTCTATTTTGAATTGAAGCGGGGCTTGTAATTTAATCAAACACGCTTCGTGTATGTGGGTTTCTCTGTGTTTTGGCGGATATCTACGCTAGCTTGTTAAGATGCTAGATTTTGATTTCTTGAATTGTTCGAGTTTTAACTACTGATTGTGGGAATAATTTTTTAGGTGGCGACACCTGTGGGCTGGTTAGATGAATGACTGTGTTTTTTTCGGTGTTCATGTGTGTTTGTGTTTGTGATTGTTTGACTTCAACTTTCATTCCTTAGTGTGGTACTTTGTTTTGTTTGATGTATTTCCCCCCCTATCTATGCATAATGGGAGAGCGTTGACCTGTGGATTGATAGGATCGGGTTGGGCATCCACGATAGTCTGCTTGCTGGAATGTCTACAGTACTCTGGTTGCTGTTTGATTGCTTGCAAACCACAAAGCAGATTGTCTGAATTAATCAAAATAATGCATCTTTTACCACTACGATTATCTCAGACATAGATTGTCTACAACACTCTGGTCGCTGTTTGATTGCTTGCAAACCACAAAGCAGTTTGTCTGAAATAATCAAAATAATGCATCTTTTACTTCTACGATTATCTCAGACATAGATTGTTTTCACAGGTTGTCTGATATGTATCATCACAAGAAGCTTTCAACTGGCGCCGCTTTACTTCCCTGTCGAAGTAAGAGCACGGAGAAGTCATCGAACACGGTGGTTTTTGAAGGCCAAGTAGTCAATAGCACAGCTCCCACTGCTGGTGGTGGAAGGCAAAGACTACGATGGACATCGGATTTACATGAGCGCTTCGTTAATGCAATTGCACAGCTTGGAGGTCCAGATAGTGAGTGCTTCATTTTTTATGGATACTTTCACTCCTTCCCACACATGCTTTATATATATGTTGCCTTTTTCTTGGATTTTTTTACGACAAAAATATCAACTTCATAATTACAAAGAAAAAAATGCTATTCGGCGGGCGTATTTATGTTAGATTCTGGTTGGTATGGTGACAGTGAATTTTTGCTTGTCCTTCAATATATAAGGTATTATAAATTATACATAAACATTGGCTATTGCTTGTATACATGTCGGAAAAACATTTGCAATTTTCGGTTATAAATAGCCTCGCACATATTTGGAATTCATAAAGAGAACAGTATAAGAGTTATATTCATCTATTATAGTATTATTATAATAACCATTTCGTAGCCAATTAACGAGCATCTTTAGGATCTTTGTTTCAATATGTAATTGCTAATAACTGCCTCTCTAATACACCATGCAGTAATATTTCTACATATATGTCATATCACTTTTCTTTCAGGAGCTACTCCCAAAGGTGTCCTAAAATTAATGGATGAACCAGGGCTTACCATCTATCACGTGAAGAGCCATTTGCAGGTCGTAATTTTTTTGTCTTTTGGTATTTGCTGGTGATCTTTTTTGACCGCAAATATTGATTATATTCTCTAATTGTTCTTTTTTTAGAAATATCGTCTTGCAAAATACTTGCCCGAGGGTCTCGCAGAAGGTGACTGTGTTTTCTATCCATAATCTGTTGAGAACAAAAAGCCAATGAAGTGCATATTGAAGGCGTTTGTTCTTGTTCAGGTTCAAATGATGGAAAGACAGAGTCTGGTGAGTCCCATTCAAGCATGGATTCTGCACCGTAAGTATCATGTACCAATCTTCATTTCGAAGAAGAAAATGCTCCCTTAAGAAGCAATCCAGTATAATGACTAGAGTGTAGACAATTATTATGGTTCTCTCTGGTGGCCCTAACATATCTGGCGGTACAAGTGATCATGTTGATAATGAACAATCATCTCGTGCAGTTGAAGTGCATACATCAGTAAATAAATCATTTGATAGAATGAAAATTGAGTCTAAAAGCATCTGGAAAGTTAAAGTAAGATATATTTTAACCTCGAGGGAATCTTGTTAATTAGAAGATAACTCGGGATCCTGGATTTTTATGCATGTGATGATGATCATCATGCGCTTCCCTCTGCTGTTCTCCTTTTGCTTTTCATCTGTCTATTAGTTTTTCAAGATCTGCTTTCAGTAGATATAATATTTGGAGGCGTTAGCATAACAAAGATATCAACTGGCAGTGGAATTCAAATTAACGAGGCACTTAAGATGCAAATGGAAGTGGAAAAGCGGCTTCATGAACAGCTTGAGGTTGCCTCTGCCATCCACCACCTATCTTCTCGCATGAGAGCGGAATGAGCTGCCATAACTAATGACTCTTTCCAAATTTCAGGTTCAGCGACAGTTACAACTACGAATTGAAGCCCAGAGTAAATATTTGCAGAGGATCATTGAGGAGCAGAGCTTGGGGGGAGATTATTATAGCGATGGAGTCTCCCCATTGCTTGTCACCGAGGGCCAAAAATTATCTGCAATGGGGACAGATGCTGCATTGGAGACTGTTTCTTTCATGAAAAAACGGAGAATTGGCGACTGAGTTTGGATTCCCCCTCATTTGTTTTTGCACCCAATTCAGCTTCACAAAGCTCCAATTATCACGGGCCAAATATATCAAGATCTGTTTGTTAGAAACAAATTTGATTTGGGTGGTTTTGTTGTTGATTCAAAGCTTGAGGGTGAAATGCCCAGGGGCTTGCTGCATAAAGAAGGTTCAGGAAGTAGACTAACCAAGCGATACACTCCTCTATATTATGCAGCTTACTCGGCTTAATTTTGCATGTGTATTATGTCAAATATTTACATAGCATGATGCAGGTCAAGCTTTCAAACAAAGCGCGCTGGAATTTGATGTCGGAATAATCCCAAATAACGGGGCGAGATTTATATAATTCAGACTAGTTTTCTAATGAAAGACTAGCCCTATCCATACAAATTAAAACAGAATGAGATAACTGCTTTTGTTATAGATACATGCAAACACGAACAAGCCAATCACCATGCGTGTAAATACGGTTTGCTAGTCGACAGAAAATTAAGTTCGAATAATATATGCACAAACCTTGCATGCCACAGACTCACAACTATGCCGTATTGCCGATGGGATTGTGAGGGATGATCCCCTCGCTGGCCGTAGTAGTAGGGGCAGTGCCGGGCTTGTGAGCAGGCATCGAGTACGATCGTCGCATCCATGCCATGGACTTGGAACGATGAAACCGACACCGGAAGGAGCCAGGATGAGTGGTTGGGGAGCAGAGGCAGTGACCCCCATGAGCTTCTTCCTTTAATGACCCATTGGGAGAACGAGCACCGGTGATGGTGATTGAAAGAGGGGTTCTCTCATGCTCGCCGGCGTTGTCCCGGTTGGAGATGCCATAATTGGTAGCCATGTATATGTTTCTGGTTAGAGCATAGACTTCATTCACGCGTTAGAAGGGAAAGTGGAGGATGGGAAACAATCAAAAACATTGGAATCGTTTATTTATTTATTTATATATATATAGTAGTTCTAGTTCTACGAAATGCAGCATTTGTGCTGGGGACCAGAATAGCCTCTTTTGTTTTCTTTTTTTTTAAGTTGAAGGGACCAGAATAACTTTGTGAAGCTGATTCATGCACAAACATGTATTCAAATGGGCCTCATTTGATCATAAAAGATGGTGTACATTCAGGCCGGGCATCAGTCCAGATGTCTAAGTCCAAATGTGTTCAAAGCTAGCTAGTGGCTATGATTCATTGTTCATAGCAGTAATTTTTTATTCTTATCAGTAATATATACATTTATATATATACATATATATATAAATGGAAGATAATAATATTAATGATATATAAATAGACTCATGCACTTGGATAATAAATATTATTGGTGATGCATGATCAAAGATGGGCGATCGCACATATTTACTTCATATGCATGTTCATGGGCATGCCCAACCGGGTAGTGTTTGAAAAATTAAAAGAAAATTAAAGGAAGATATTTTATTTATTAGAAGGTGGAGTATGGATTGGGAGAAGGAGGGTAGGGGCCAAGTGGCGTGGAGAGGAATGGGGAAACTTTTGAGTGTGTGGGTAAGAAAAAGATGAGGATGAGGAAAAGGTGCGTCTGTGGTGGTCGATCAAAGATGATGATTCTCCACCCAAACTGATTGATGTTGAATCGAGTTGGATTTTGATCATTGGAGTCGGCACTGGGCATGTCTTCTTCATTTTCTTTTTCTTTTTCTAATCAGATGTCTTCATCACTGATTCTACCGCCTCCACACTTGACACTTCTCCTTATCTGACAATTGATCGTATTTCTTATTCCAAGTCATCCGAACTGAACACGCCTTCGCTCTTGCGCACTTCTTCATTCATTTCTTTCCTTTCTAATTCTTTGAATGCAAGTTGGTGCCCCGACAATTTAGCCATCAATTCATTGTTAGATTCCTTGCGTACATGTGAATTATATGTCGAATGCCGACATTTGATATTTTTCAAGCTTTATTCTAATTCCCTCTCAATGATCGTGAAGCGATGAATGCGAGCGAGTTGGCGAGTTGCTACTACTGCGTATCATGAATGGGCAGGGTAAGGCGTAGTCCAGGGAACATGTGGGCCGACTTTTTTTAAGTATGGGCCGACTGTTACGGGTGCTAAGGGGCTCAGGTACTTCAGCTTATTTAGGCGAACATTTTTTGTTGTTGTTTGAGCTCATTCGAATTTTACCCACCAAGTTTATATTAGATTAATTATTTTATTTATATTTCCCTTACCATATTTTCACTCCAATTTTACTTACTGACAAATTAAGATATCCTAATTCCTCATAGTATTGTTACATTCGAACTTCATGCTGCTCTTTAAAATAAAATTGCTATCGATAAAAGTAAGAGTACTCTTTAATTATTTGTATCTATATTTCATGGAGTAAAACTAACAAAAACTTTTAATATCTTTTTTTAATATATACAAAACAAGAAATGATGGATTTTGTAAATTAATTTGGTTTTTGGTTGAGTTACGAAATTTGCTTTTATATTTTATTTTATTTCATTTTATTTATGGAGAGTGGAAGTTTGTTGACGAACGCCATTCGTTGGATTTTCTATAAATCATTAGAAAAGCAGGCCCATCGTTTCGAGGCCCATTAGAAACTCAATTGAATGGTCAAAAGCCCACCTTCAACGCCCCCGGTTTCCAACTCGCTCTCTCGACGGCGTTGACGCTCGGAGCCGTCGTCTACATCACCGGCGCCCAAGTCGCCGCCGCTGACGTGAGCATCGTCCAACTATTTCTTTTATTTTTATTTGATTTTATTTGAATGAGGGTATGGGGTCTATCTCCGTTTCAGATTTTCCTCAATTGTTTAGGTGATTCTGGCTTTACTGGGATTTTGGGGAGGTCCTTTTTAACGTTTTGATTATTAACACTAGAAAATCTGGGGGTTTTAGTGTTTTTCGCTAACAATGCGAGTTATTTTTTTTAGTGTTATGCAACTATGTTGCCACTTATCTTCCCCGCCAATTTGGTGATTAGTGATTTTTTTAAATCTTACATTTGTTGGTGTTGCTTAGATGAAATTGTAAGGTAGAAGAAAAGAAGAAGAAACATCTTTTAAGAATTAGGTGTCAGTGAGTAAGATTGGATTGTGATCAAGGCTAGCCCTTTGTTTCTGGATTCGCTTTGGAGGGTCCAAAAAAGAAGATCCGGAGAGATCTCAAGACGGAAATGCAGGAATCTCGGATTTATATTGATATAAATAATTATTTTATACATAATACCTACTAATTAAATAAATATTTAGTTTAAATTAGTATTAAACTAATATTTTTATTATAATACCTTTCGACTTGATGTATTATTTATAATATATTTTATTGTAATATATATAGCTGATTTCCTGTGCAATCGGATGGCCCAGTTGTATGGGTTTTATAAATAAAAAATTAAAATTTGATCTGCGACCGTCCGATTTCATGGACGGTCCAGATCATTAATGCTCCGCCAACCCTCACCTCGCCGTGGCTAGCCGCCGTCGCCCCGACGGCTCGTCGCCGTTGCCTAGCCTCCTCCGCGCCCGCCTCCTCCTCGCCCCACCCAACGTCTCGCTCTGACCACGGCATCGGCCCGCCCAGCCCCTCCGCCTCCGCCTCTGCCGCCGACTGCCGCCCGCCCCACCCCGCCCCGACGCCGCCTCATTAGCAACATGTGATCCTAGCGGCAACTTTCGTCCGTCGGGCGGATCGGGAAGCTGATGTCATAGATGGTGGTTGGCATGATTAGAACAACCTCTTGTTCGAACGGGGATCCTCTGTTGTGTGTGAGGTGGCGCTAAATTATGAGATTGGTGAGAGGCAGCAGCACGTCGCGGTGTCGCTGCTGGCGCACGGCTGCCCGCCCAGCCCCTCCGCTTAGATCTGTAGGTAGGGGAAGAAACTTGGGAGAAGGTCGAGAAAAGAAATGAGTTTAGGTGTGGGGGTAGCTTTTTAATAAAAATTTAACTTGGCCCCCAATTGAGTTAATATTACGAAATATATTTTAAAAAATATAAAAAATAGTAAAAAATTATAAATAATCGAATTTTAACTTGAATAATATGATCTAAACCTAATAACCATCCAAAACTAATAAATAATACATTCTAATGTGGTAAACAACCTAAAATTAATTCAGAATTAGTTTTAGGCCGTTTATCGCGTTATGAGCAGTATGCCAGTTTATTTTCATATGAGTAGGGAGGACAGTGAAGTTCTAGCTCGCCCTAATGGCCATTTTATTCTAGCTCGACCTAATGGTGGTGGCGGTGAGGATGGCAATGGCGACGATGACCACTCTAGGCGGCCACAAGTCGGCCTGCCATAATCACCATTGGGTCATCGCCGTGACGGGACGGCGGGGTCGAGGGAGAGTGGGGAGGATAGGCATCCGAGGTAGGGTGAGGGCGTCTACAGCAAGGGAGGGGGGATCGGCTGCGGCTGCGGCGGGACAATTTTTTATTTTTTGTTGCATGGCTGGATCTGGCCGCCGTTGGCCAGGTCCGGCCGTCGCGGGTTGGACTTGTTCGTCCCCCAACTAGATCTAGACAGAGGAATGCCAGATTGAGCTTGGACGGCCAGACCTAACCAGTGGCAGCAAGCTTCGGAGGAAAAAAAACTAGGATTTTTGGCCGCGCGACCCGATCTGGCCACGACCGGCCATTTTTAGCTACCTTGCAACCGAATTTAGCCAGTGGACGGCCAGACAAGGCCGCCCACGATCGGATGTGGCGAGTGGTGTCCAGATTTGGTCGCAACAGGGTGGGGGCTGCGGCTCGATGGCTGTTTGTAATTTTTAAAAAAACAATAGATCTGGGCCATCCTTATAATCTGATGGCCCAGATCAAAGCCTAGGGCAGAGATTTTTTTTGACATGTGCACACCTCAGCGGCCTTCATGTATATATATATATATATTATAGACCCCGCCTCTTCTAGACTCCAACTGACCCCCCACCCATGGTGTAGCCTCTCCCCGGTGCCGCCTCTCTCCCTCTTCCTCTCTCATTTATTTCCCCTTCATCCGATCCCATCCCGGCCTTCTTCCCCTCGCCGGTGCCCTCCCCTCTCCTGGTTGCCTCTCCCTCTCCCTCATCTCCTTCCTTCTCCCCTCCCCTTTTCTTCCTCTCCCTTCCCTTTTCTAGGAGGTGTTCCGTCTCGGACACCTCCCGAGATTGGGATCTCGCCGAGGAGCGCGGGTAGGCAAACCTTGATTATGATTTTGTATGTAACATGTACCATTGAATTGTGATCTCATATGTACATGATTTTTTGTTTGCATCATTCTCCCGGATAACCATGTACTTTTGCTCATATGCAACTATTTGAGTTAGTCTCCAAGTATTCAAGCAACTTGCTGGTTATTATTATGGACACTATTACTATTCATTTTGTACCCAATCTGCACTCAAGAGTTTTATGTTAGCGGGCCAGTTGGTTCAATTGTCATTCGAGTCGGGTCAATTTCACGAGAATAAGTGTAATTGAATATATAATGATAATATTTAAAAGACGGTGAAAAATGAGTATACGAAAGTTTGCTATAATTTTTTTTATCTATTTGATCGTAAAAATATTTTTAGGGCGAATAACGTATTAGGACATGTTATAGGGTAATTTAGGTAAATTATTAATTATAAAATATATAATTTTGGTATTATAATATATAATAAATTTTATGAAAATTTTTTATATATTTTTATATTTTTATAAAATATATTATAAATTAGTTATTATTTTTAACTCTACGTTGTGTCGAAAAAATATTTATTTACTAAACTACCATCTACCGTTAGCCCGACCATTTCTTCTCCCCCTAATCCTATCGCCGCCGAGCCGCCCCCTTTGTTCATCGTCGCCGACGCCACCTCGACTCCGATCCACGCCGCCGACCGCCGCAGTGCCATCGCCGTGCCACTCCGAGCAGCCCTGGCCGCTGTTAGGTCTCCACGACGTCGGATCGCTGCGGCCTAGCGCCGTGCTCGTGCCACCGTCGCCGCCGCCATCTAGTTGTTGCCTCGACGTTGCCGACCCTCCTGCGACCTTTCCCAATCGGAGCGGAGCCTATCGCCGCCGAGCGCCCAATTCGAGCTCCGAGGAGCGCGGAAAGGCAAACCTTGATTATGATTTCGTTTGTAACGTGTACCATTGAATTGTGATCTCATATGAACATGATTTTTTGTTTTTTAACTTTTAGGTTTGCATCGTCCTCCCGGATATCCATTTACTTTTGCTCGTCTGCAACTATTTGAGTTAGTCTCCAAGTATTCAAGCAACTTGCTGGCTGTTAATATTATGGACACTATTGTTGTCCATTTTGCACCCGATCGGCCGCCCTTCTCAGTTCTTGCTGCTGCCAAGGTTGCCGGTGTGTCCCTATCATCTGATTCTGGACTCCCATCTGGCTCGGAGCCTTGTTTTGTCTTTACTTCCGGGTAACCTCAATTTTTTTAATTCATGGAACTGGTGAGACAATAGTTAGATGTTTTTTGTTTTGTGTGTCCTCGTATTTAAGTGAGTATTCCACTTTTGTTTATGGTTGGTAGTCTATGTTCACCAAGTATTTGAACTTAGGTTGAGGAAATATGTTGTTTTTTATTAAAAAAATTACTTTTCACTGTGCTAATGCTTATCACTCTTTAGGATTATTTAATTTCCTTTTTGTACTACTTGAGAGTTAGTTCGACATCAGAATGTCATCTGCTAATAAGAAGCATGAATTAATCTGATTATTTGCAATTTTCGTCCAAAGCTAGTTCGTGTTGGCTTCACCTAGGATGCTTACTATGTAAGCCAACTCAATGTTGATACTTTCTTGTGTCCTAGTTGATCGGGCCTGCTACAATAAGCCAGCATATGCTAATCTATGTTGATGTGCAAGCCATACTGATAACTTTGGTTGTAAAAAGCATGTGTCCGGTTTCTAGTTTGTGGCTGGGCAAGCTGTTTTTCCTGCTGTAAAAGTGGGGCCTTTTATATCTTTTTGAAAGATAGGCTTTTTGATTGATCTTTCTGTATGGATGTGTTTGTGCACTTTTCAGATCCAAGTTACATGGGACAAATGTACTTTTACGTTATCTTGCTCGAGTAGCTTGTCTTCCCAACTTTTATGGGCAAGACCCTCTTGAAGCTGGACAGGTAATTTCCTGATATCTAGTTCCCAGGCCAGTGATTTATAAAGCTTTTCTTAATGTTAAGCGATTTTGTATTAATTGAACTTAATTTTGTAACTGGCCTTTTACTTTTTCAGATTGACTCATGGTTAGATTATGCGTCCATCTTTTCCTCTGGTTCCGAATTTGAAAGTGCTTGCATTCTTGTGGATCAGAATCTTTCTTTGAGGACGTTTCTAATCGGTTATGATATTTCAATAGCAGATATAGTTATCTGGTCAGGTCTTGCAGGTAAAGTCATGTTTTCCCCTCTGCAATGGCTGGCCATCTATATTATTGCATGCTTAAATTGATGATTTACCTGTTTATATGCTTTGACCTGTTTCCTGCTCATCAACATTGAACTATTTCTCCCTCAGGTACTGGCCAAAGGTGCGAGAGTCTTCGAAAAGCAAAGAAATATCCTAATCTTGTTCGTTGGTACGATTCTATCCTTGAAGAATATGGCACTCTTCTTAATGACCTTATGTCTACTTATGTTGGGAAGAGGGGTTGGAAAACCAGTCCATATTAGGTTTAAGGAGATGGATCCGCCCAAAGGTAAAGATGATACCATCACTAATGGAATAAGCAGCGAGAAGGAGAAAGCTGGTGGCCCATTTGAACTGGATCTCCCTGGTGCTAAAGTTGGAGAAGTATGCTTACGATTTGCTCCCGAGCCTAGTGGTTATCTTCACATCGGTCACTCTAAGGCTGCTTTGTTAAACAAATATTTTGCTGAGAGATACAAAGGAAAATTGATAGTGAGATTTGATGACACAAACCCTTCAAAAGAGAATGTAGAATTTGTTCACAATTTGTTGAAAGACATTGAGACCTTAGGAATCAAGTATGATTGTGTCACACACACGTCTGACTATTTTCCAGACTTGATGAAAATGGCAGAAGACATGATAAAGAAGGGAAAAGCTTATGTTGATGATACTCCTCGGGAACAGATGAAAAATGAAAGGATGGATGGAATTGAGTCAAAATGTAGGAACAATACTGTGGAGCAAAACCTGGCCTTGTGGAATGAAATGATTACTGGTTCAGAGAGAGGTGAGCAGTGTTGTCTGCGGGGAAGTTGGATATGCATGCTGCAAATAAGTCTCTTCGGGATCCAGTGTACTATCGCTGCAATCCGATCCCTCACCATCGTGTTGGCTCAAAGTACAAACTCTACCCTACATATGACTTTGCCTGTCCATTTGTTGACGCTATTGAAGGTATTACGCATGCCCTTCGATCTAGTGAATACCATGATCGAAATGAACAATACTATACAATTCTTGAGGACATGGGACTGCAAAAAGTTCAAATTTATGAGTTTAGTAGGTTAAATATGGTGAATACTCTGTTGAGTAAGCGCAAGCTTCTATGGTTCGTAGAGAATGGGAAGGTTGATGGCTGGGATGATCCTCGGTTTCCCACTGTACAAGGCATTATTCGCAGGGGACTTAAAGTTGACGCTTTAATAGAGTTCATTATTCAACAGGTAGGGTGCTTTACTATATGTAATATGGGTTGATGTTGTCTAGATGCTAGATGTGCTTGTCTCTGAGTTACATCTTGGTCCTGCTATATTTCATGCGTACTTTATTTGATATATTTGTAGGGTGCGTCGAAGAACCTTAATCTCATGGAATGGGATAAACTGTGGACTATCAACAAGAAGATGATTGACCCAGTCTGTCCCAGACATACGGCAGTCCTTGCAGAACAGCGTGTTATGCTGACATTGATTGATGGGCCTGAAAAACCATATGTGCGGATTATACCAAGGCATAAAAAGTATGATGGTGCCGGTACCAAGGCGACCACGTACACTAATAGAATATGGTTGGATTATGCAGATGCATTATTACTTTCCACTGGGGAGGAAATAACGCTCATGGATTGGGGAAATGCAATTATTAAAGAAATTGACAAGGATGAAGATGGTAAAGTAACACGACTCAATGGAGTTCTGCATCTAGAAGGTTCCGTGAAGGCCACAAAACTGAAACTTACTTGGCTGCCAGAAAGTGAAGAGTTAGTTAATCTCTCTCTGGTTGAACTGGGCTATCTGATCACAAAGAAGAAGGTAAGTGTGACATTACATATTGACATAATCTGGTTGAGTGTGCAAGTTGTATGTTCTTAATCTTTGTGCTCTCTAAGTAACGGACTAATTCAATAAGACTAGAACAGTAGAGGCTCTAGAATAAAAAATTACATACACAAGTCGCATTTCTTTACCAATGTTTCTTATTGAAGGTACAGAGTTGTTATTATCTTGCAGCTGGAAGAAAATGAGGATTTTCTTGATGTTCTCAACCCCGAAACGAAACGGGAAATTGCTGCTTTGGGGGATTCTAACATGCGCAATTTACAACGTGGGGAGATACTGCAGCTGGAAAGAAAGGGATACTACAAGTGTGATGTTCCTTTCATCCGACCATTAAAGCCAGTCGTTCTCATAGCAATTCCTGATGGTAGAAAACAAACATTGACAAAGTAAATCCAGTTCCCTGGGCATACTTGCTAGTGAAAGCTCAAATCTGGTTATCAAATTTTTGGAACATTATTAGATCTGATTGAACCTCCCCTCCCCATGTTATATTATGCCGCAGGAGGGGGAATTTTTGGGTTTGGATTGTTTGTATCGTGCTTCAAATTGACGTGTTAAAGTTTGGGAAAGACGAGCTATAATTTCTATTAGCTAGTCATAATTTGAGTTGGAGGCATAAAAGTTAAAAGTACTGTTGTAGATAAAATCGCCAATTGAGATTAATTTGGATGCGACTTTCTTTGTCTTAGATGTGCCGTATCGTCGGTAGTAGTATGGCAAAAATATGGATCCGTGTTGAAACTCGGAAGGCTGTAGTCGGTTATTGCCTAAAGTGGTGATTGGTGAAGTACGGGCCGACCGCATCATGGCCAATCTCTCTTTGCTATAAATTATTGACTCTGGTGAACTTGTGGAAGAAACGTTAACGTGTACCTGAATAGATACATACCATGCGCGTGTGCTTCTGCAGAAATCCAAGTGTCTTGTGAACAACTGAACAAAGATTGGATATCCAATGCTTTGAACTGCCCGAGAAATGTTGGGTTACTGCCGTTGGGACTAACAAACAACTCGACACCGGCCTTGCCAAAGACACCTACCCAAGCGTACTGTGTCTTAATTGGTTCCAGACAAATAGTTATGAAATTTATGATTCACTTCTCCACGTGAAAAGTAGTTTTGAGTTTCTAGGGAAAAAAGTGAGAAGATCAATAAAATTTTAAGGTGTATGATATGTTCGGTTGGGTGGCTGGCTACTGTTAAAACAGAACAAGATAAAGGAAACAGAATTTCTTAACCTCTGTGCCTTATATCTTATTCTTGGTGTCTCTTTTTTTATTATTAATATATTATAGATTTAAAACAGAATATTTCCAAAGTTTGGTTGACAAGTTAAGAACCATTCCACCATCTATAGTGGAGCACGTCTCATTCTGCTTTTCTTTTTCTTTTTTTTCTTATTGCCAAAAGGGATCACCGCTGCACTTCGATGGTGAAAGCTATCCAGTCTCAACTAACTTGGGGTCTATATTCTTGACACAATTTATTCCCTAATCCCAATTAAAGAAGTATAGAAAGCGAGGAAATTATAATAAACTTGTGAGAAGTTCAGCTTCTAACAAGAGGCTATCCCCCATGCAATTTACAAACAATAATCTTAATTGCATTACCAATTTAATTTAACAGGATAAATAAATTATCAGGTCCTAATGATTGGTCGAACAATAACCCCAAGAATGAAAGACAGCTTTTTCTTAAAATTAGAGGTACTATATAAATCTGATTATTATTAGTAATATTATTGTTTAATGAAAAATGAGGTATGAAGGGGAAGTGGTGTGAGCTGCTGGGTGTGGGTGTTTGAGCGTTGACCCGTGCATGACACGCCCGGTCCCATGCCGGTCCGGTCCACGCGCCAAAACCGTGCAAGCGAAATGACAAAGACCAAGTGAAACCCAAACAAACAGACAAACAAGCGCAGCTTCCTCCCTCACCTCTCTCGCCTGGTCTGTCTTCCTCCCCCCAACAAAGCCCGCACCTTTCGCCGCGAATACCGGACATGGCGGCCGGCGCCTCCGCTCCCACCCAATCTCTAACCGTGGGCGTCTCGGTGGTGCTCCTCCTCGTCGCCTGCGTCGGAAGGCCGGCCGCCGGCAACGGCGAGGGGGACGCCCTCTACGCGCTGCGAAGGAGCCTCAGCGATCCCGCCGGGGTGCTGCAGAGCTGGGATCCGACGCTGGTGAACCCTTGCACCTGGTTCCACATCACCTGCAACGCCGACAATCGCGTCACCCGAGTGTAAGTCCTTCACCCTGCCTTCCTTCCATCCCCCCCACTTCTCCATCTGCCTTGCCTAGGATTGCGTCTTCCCGCCGGATTCATGTTGTTGTGTCTCTCTAGTTTATTGTATTTTTTTCTAGCATTTAGATTCGTAGTTGAATCGTCTGTTGTTGTTGTTGTTGTTGTTGTGCTGCTGCTGCTGCTGTTTTTTTTTTGAGTTGATTTTTATTATGTTTAAAAGTTGGTAGCTTTTGATCCAGCTACGGTGTGGGCAATTGATGTGATGCAGTGTTTGCGTGGACGGATATAAATAAGATGAGTAAAAAAGGGGGATATAAGAAGTTGGCTATTTGTTTCAAACCTTTCGGTTCAACTTATCCTAACGTGGTAATATGGTTTTTGGGTGTTCTAAAGTTTCTGCCTTTTGATCCTATTAATCACTCTGTCAGAGCTGGGAGGGAGATGGTACTTATCTTAAGTGGAAATAATCATATGCTCTTTTTTTCACTTTGATGGTTCTGTTTTTTTACGATAACATGAGAAGAGAACATGCCAGTTTTTTCTTTTACATTTTTTTAGAAATTTCAAACTTCAAATTTGTTCCTAGTATTGAACCTTCTGAAATGTCTTAGCTAAGCTACCTGCGATCCGTGGTTTTTTGCACCACCAGTTAACATTTGTCAGAATGTAAGGGATTTAATAGATTTCCATGCTAACACCAATTTCAAGCGCTAAACTAGTTTGGAGTGTTTTCTGTGCACTGATACTCTGATCTATATATTGTTGAGATTCTATTCAAGTGTAGAAAGATCCAGTCCTCCATCAAAGGGTCCAAGTATACACTTTGTTATCATATTTATCAAATTTATATCCACAGTTTGCCAGTGTGGATCATAGCATGTTCACTATGAAACAATATTTTTATAGCGAAAATGTGATTCACATTAATGTCCCAATGATTTTTTTGACGTGGATTTACAATTTAGTGATTAAAAAAATTTTCTATAATGTCGGGTTATTTTGTTAGGAAAAGCTTCGATCCATCATCTTTGTTGCAATCTATCTTCACTTTCTGTCTGGCATTTTTGTTCTGCAGGGATTTGGGCAATTCAAACTTGTCTGGCCACCTTGTTCCTGAACTTGGAAAACTCGAGCATTTACAATATTTGTAAGTGTCTTTCTTTCTCCATAGTTCAAAAAATGATTTTGTTAATCTTTCTTCTAATAAATTGTGACAAATGAGATTCAGTTTTTCCCACATTAAGGTATGCGAATAAATTAGTGAATGCTTATCATATGTGTTGTAAACCTCCTAAAATGGAAGTCATTTTGGGATGGTCGGCTCATAACACTAACTTTATTCTGCTTATGCCTATCTCTTGACTGTACACTCTTTTTTATTTCTTTACTCTGAACATTTCCTTTTTTTTTCTCTGTTATCAGGGAGCTTTATAAAAATAACATTCAAGGGACAATTCCGGTGGAGCTTGGTAGTTTGAAGAGTTTGATTAGCTTGGACTTGTATAACAACAACATCACTGGGACTATTCCTTCCTCTCTGGGAAAACTGAAATCACTTGTCTTTCTGTAAGTCAATAGTCATTGGATTTTGCTGATAAGCCTGATTTCTCCTTGAATTTTGGAGATTGAGGCAACTTTGATGCTCTTTACATTCAGAGTTGAACAGAAGTGTCGTATTACCTTTTATAAGCTTCAGTGAGCTGATTTTTAGTGTGTGTATAGGAGGCTTAATGACAACAAATTGACTGGTCGGATTCCCAGGGGTCTTACTGGTATTTCAACCCTCAAAGTTGTGTAAGTTTTTCAATATCTTATTTCCTCAACCATCTACATAATTTTTCATGTGTTTTGAATGTGCAAAATCTGAATTTGGCCACCCTTAATCCTTAATCACAGGGATGTCTCAAGCAACAATCTTTGTGGAACAATTCCCACGTCTGGGCCTTTTGAACATATTCCCTTGACCAAGTACGTCTTTCCCTTTGTGAATGTTGCAACATAAGAAGAACCCTTAACATTGGAAGCTTTTACGGACAACTTTGCCTTGGTTCAGCGAATGTACTTGTACTTTGTTATTTGGAAGAGGAAGATAAATGGGATAATATTTCATCCGCAGAATTGAATTTGATTGCGCGTTTATAATTATTAAATGGAGCAGAACTTATTATGTCTTGTTGAAGTGTGATTTCTTGTTGTTAATTTTGTCATGTTTTCTTATGGACAGTTTTGAGAACAATCCACGTCTTGAAGGTCCAGAGCTGCAAGGTCTTGTTGCATATGACACTACCTGCTGATGTTGGAGAATGGATGATTATTTCAAGTGCCTTTACTTGCCAGAAGTGAGCTCAGTACTGATGGGGTTCTGGGAAAGAAAACTGCAAGTTAGCTAGATATCCTGTTGGGTTATATTGAGGAGTACGAAGGGTGTATTTATGGCGTAGTTGTAGTCTTCTCCTAATGAAAATGGTTGCATCTTTGAGATAGTTTCAATGTAATATTGCGTATGTTTGAAGCTATTCTGTCGCCGGTACGCGTCATAAACTGAAATAAGGTTGTTCAATGCCAGAGTATCAGTTGGAACTGCTACAGTGTTATTGTGATTGTATCCGGTAGAAAAAGCATATATATTAATGGAGCTATTGCCTCCAAAGGTTGTGGGTAATGCATTTGGGTTATAATATTTTATTGGATAGAAAATCGTTCTATATTGTAAATATTTTATTCTCGGGCAGTAGATGAACTTACAAGGTCATTATTTTAGCTGTCATACAGCCAAGCTTTGAATTTAGTTTAATTTAATTTATAATTTCACTGGCAGCCATGGACAGCATCTCCTCCTTCCCCATGAAAATGGCGTGCCTTACCACAGCGTTTGCCCTTTAATCAAAAGACAACATTCAGGCGATCGACTATCAGCCTTCCTTGGTGAAAGGTAACGAAATTAAAATTTTTACTAATCAAAATTTCAATCCACAGGGCCACGTACGCGAACGATAATAATCGTTCTTGTACATAAACTCACCGACCCAAATTCTGAATAGCTGACTGGTTCACATCAAATTTAAACCAACATTCTTGGTTTGGATGAAATTTAAACCAAACCAAATGCTACCTACCCAATCCATCCTCCATTCCTTCGTCAAAGCAAAATCCCTAAAGCTTGGCCGCACGCCACCTTGCCTCCATGGTCAAGCCCTTTCACCGGTGAAGCATTTCTTCAGATATAGCGGCAGTCCCTGTTTCGCCGCTCATCCACCCTGGCTATAAAGTTCTCTTCTTTACATCTTTTTTGTTTTTGTCAATTTTGAAATTGTGTTGTGATAATTGTTTGAGAGTCTATTTTGAATGAGTTGAATAATTCTTGCTTTGTGCCTTCTTCAACACTTGAAGATTTCCTTTCTACTCTTCCGTCTTATATAATATTAGATTAGATGATTGGAATTTGGTAAAAACGATAATTATATTTATGTGTTACTCACCTTTGTTAAAACATGTACGTTAAAAAAATTATGTGACTGCTGCATTTTTGTTTTTATATTTAAATATAAAAATCACCTGTTGGAAATTTTTTGTTCTTGTCATTAGGTTAGATGTCATGTTCTTTTGTCTTAGATGATTAACATTGTCATTCTTCTTCAATTCCGTTGTCAATCTTTCATCTGCTCGTTGAATAATTTTCAGGTTTATAAGACATGGATTTGTGGACATATAATGAAAAAAATATGGTAATATCGAAAAAATACTACGTAAGGAAAAAGTTATACTGGGCTAGAAAACTACTGTTTACAGCATAGGCAAATGCCCTAACATGGTACACTAACGTATAAACAAGTAAAAAAATTGATGCTATGCTGTCGATACATTATACTTACTAGGTTAGAGAAGAAATGGTTGCAACATAGGCAATGCTCTAACATGGTATTTTTATGTATCAATATAGTAATAAACAACCATACTATGTCAGTAATAAATTTGATCTTTTTTAGCAGTTACTGGACTATGCAACACTTAGTTCCAAATCCACTCATCCACTCAATGAAATATAAAATGATTCAAATATTCCTAGTTCAAAAAAAAGAAATCTGCAATGTGCCACCAATATGTCTCATGCCACAAAAATTCAAATTATCATCATAAACCGCCTATAAGGAGGATGCAAGCAACTCTGAAAAACTTGGATTAGATGTCGCATATGGATGATCATGAGAACGTATCTATCCGCCAAGTGATTACTATCACTTTCACATTGCCTTCTTCTTTCAACTCTACTAAGAGAAAATTTCAATGAAATGTCTATATGTACGAAATAATCTCATATTAAACCTGTTAACAAATAAAATTTAACAATTTAAATGCAGTATCCTTGATCATCAATTGTATTTTTGACAGTTTACCCACAATCAATATGAACCGATTGACAGTGGTAAAACTAAAAAGTGGATTATTGTTTTCACCCTGCAATCGCTCATATTATACTTCCCTGTTCCCTCCTATGAAATTGAATTTGGCTCTCTAAATACAAATGATATCTGCAGATTAATGAATGAGCACGTATCATTCCTTGATTGTGCAAAAGCTTCAAATTGGGCGGCTGCTCTCGCAACTGCTATGCAAATGATTTGAAGTTTGGCCCTCAAGGCTCTCTGTAATTAAACGTGCTCGTTCTGTTGAAAACAGGGCTTCAAGACAAGACGAGATTCGGAAATTTTATTTGTCCATGTTGAAAGAAACGAGTCGCAGCAGCCACGAAGGACGGGAGGAAGAAGACAACGAAGAGTTTGGAATCAGTTGGAAACATGGGTCATGACGTTGCATGCATATGGGTTCAGGAACCAGACGGAACCTAACATATATATGTATATTAATACCGACAGCTTCCGTCGGTTTCTCTAATTTCCATTTGTTGCGAACTTGCATAGCAGCTTGAGATACCCGTAATTTACCCCTAATTTCCAAATTTCCCGACCAAACGGTTTAGTGATTCATGATTGATTTTCTCCTCTGCTTAAATGGCCGTCAACTTTGAACTGAGGCCTGTGTAAATAATTAGTTAGATGTATATATATACATAGAAGGGGCAATTATGGTATGCTGTAAAATTTAGGCTGCTAAATTGAAATCAAGCAACTTAGATTTTAGACTTGCCTGTCGCGATCCCCACTAGCTGCCTCCCCTGCCAATCGTGGCTTCCCTCTTCCCCCTAGCCTCCCGTCGTAGCCCCCACGTTTGCCACGACGACCTTTTATGTTCCAATCCCCCTCTTAGGGGTGCTAATTGAGCGAGCGAGCCGAGCTCAACATGTGTTCGAACTCGGCTCGAATAGTTCGAAACTCGTTCGAACTCGACTCGAGATCGAACGAGTTTTGGGCATACATGCTCGAGTTCGACTCGAATATCTTTTATGTGTTCGAGCTCAACTCGAGCTCGATTAAAAGTCAAAAGTACCTCACTTAAAAAATAAAAAGAGGCCAATGTGGTTTGAACCCACAACCTTGAAGTCATCAAGGTGAATACTTACCATCTCAACTATCTTGCTTCTTTGTTATTATATTTCATATATATATATATATATATATATATATATAATATAAAGACTATATTATTATATTATTTTATCGAGTCGAGTTCGAGTCGAACTACGAGTCGAGTTTGAGTCGAGTTCGAGTTACAACCGAGTCGAGTCGAGTCGAACACGACATTGCTTAAGCTCGGCTCGTAAGATTCGAGTTCGAGTCGAGTTCGAGTCGAGTTCGAGTCGTGCATTTAAATGTCGAGTTTCGAGTCGAGTCAAGCCGAGCCGAACGCTAAATGCTCACGAGCTGGCTCGCTCAATTAGCAACCCTACCCCCTCTCAACCCGCTCGCATGCAGCAGTCTCTGCCCGTCCTTGCCCATGCCAGCTGCGGCACCCTTCTTCTCCCCTGCCTTCGATTGCAAGGGGGAAGAGGGGGGCCGTGGTTGCGGTGGGGACTGCAGCTGACAAGGGCCGCGGCGACAAGAAGGGAGAATGCTTTGGCGGTGACGGAGGGGTTGGAAGGGGGTAGCCGGGGGCAAGGGGGCCACGGTCACAAGCAAGGGTGGGGGGAGGGCATTGGCAGGGCGAGCAGGGGCACCGGGATGGGGGACCGCGGTGGCTTAGGGCAGGGGGGGGTATTATGGCAGAGTGGGTTGTCATGGTGAGTGAAGGGGCCACACGGGGGTGGGGGAGGGGGGAAGAGGGGGGTAGTGGTTGGCCGGGATTGTGGCAAGAGGGTGGGTTTTGGGAGGGTGTGATATTTAAATCGTTTAATTTTAATTTAGTGGCTTAAATTCGAGAATACATCATAATTATCCCCTTTATATATATATATATATATATATACAGAGGGCATACCCCTTTTAACAATTCAGGTACAAATTTAAATGATGTTAATTGTGATAATAATGCCATCCCTGACTATGACATGAGCTTGTTAAGGCGACGGGGCTCGTGCAGTGCAGCGAACCTATTCGCTCCCATGCTTGCATACCTATATGAGCTGTGAGCTGTTACAACCTTCAACTCCGCATTGACGTCAGCAATGATGTCTTCATACTTTCTCATCTTTCTCTGGCACTAAAATGGTCGGACCCTTTCGCTGTGCTGGGTGGCTGGAAAGCGACCAGCTTGATTTCTTTCCCGCGCAGGGTGGAGCCGACGACGTTCCCTGCCACTGTCCAAAACTCTTCTTCCATCACATGCGCAATCGCTGGCGTACGGTCAATATATAGCAGGCCATTGTTTCTTTAACCACATATATATATATATATATATATTGTGGCGGTTGATTAATATACACATGTACATATATCGAGGACGAGTTTACGTATGCAAAGTTTTCTCTGCGCCGGCTGCTGTGAGCATTTGAGTTGCGTGAATAAATAGAGGTCCGTGTTTTGTTGTCAAGAGGTGTCCGAAATAATATCATTGGCTCTCTAACAAGAACCAGGTGGTAGAGGACATAGAAAGAGGGAGGGAATTGGTTTTCGTCTTGATAATTTGTCGCTGACAATGGCGGATCCTGATCAACCATTGTTGAGCAAGGTTTACTATGAGAACTGCCCCGGTTGTCGGCTGGATCAGCACAAGGAAAACAACCGTGGACTCCCTCTCAAGGAACTTCTCTTTATTTGGATTGTTATTCTTTGCACGGGTTAGTGCGCAATACATATTTGTTCTTGATGTTTTTCTTTTGGGGATATGATCATGCATCTCCTTTGCTTTCAATAGCAACTACTATGCTTAAGATAGGTAATTAGAACTTCTCTAATATTTCACAAGGACATTGGTTCGTAATTATAATCACGGTGTTTTTTCCATGGTGGCACAAATAAGGTTGTTTGCTGTATTTACGCGATATATGTTTGGGAAATTTGTGTCGAGTACTGTAGGTTTTTCATTGATTATATATATGACCCAGAATTATCTCTCACAAAGTAATTCTTTTTCTTTCCTTTTTCAGCATTACCGATATCTTCCCTGTTTCCGTTCCTGTACTTCATGGTATGTATTGTGTCCACTAGCAAAAAAATATTGTTTTGTTTATAACTATGCTTAGTTGCTTCAATTACTCGAGTTTAAATGGTGAAGTGCATGACTTCATTATTTACTCAGATACGAGACTTCCATATTGCTAAAAGGGAGCAGGATATCGGCTATTATGCAGGTTATGTAGGTGGGTATACCTTTCATGTTCCAATTTGTTATTTCCAATGTCTACCAAGAACTTTGGACTTCTCTTTTTCCTAGAATCCCACTGCACAAAATAGCATCCTTGTTGGATCTCTCTTGTAGGATCATCATTCATGTTTGGAAGAGCATTGACTTCTGTATTCTGGGGAATGATTGCCGATCGAATTGGAAGAAAGCCCGTTATAATAACTGGAACGATTTCAGTGTTAGTACCATCATTCATCTTTTTCTTTGAATAAACTTCGTTCTCCGGAGCATTTCTGTTTTGAGTGACTTTGTGTCTGTGCTGCCTCAGGGTTATATTCAATACTCTCTTTGGATTTAGTACAAACTTTTGGATGGCATGTTTTGAGTGACCTTGTGTCTGTGCTGTCTCAGGGTTATATTCAATACTCTCTTTGGATTTAGTACAAACTTTTGGATGGCAATTGGTGTAAGGTTTCTTCTGGGAGCCCTAAATGGTCTTCTTGGTCCAATAAAGGTAGATATGTGGTCAACTTTTTGCAGTTCAATTCCAATTCCAATAAACTAAGGATCGATGCCTGCCATGCCCAACTTTGTAATTGTGCATGCATATCTATCTTTATATACATATAAATGATTTGTGATCTCATGTGCTAATCAAATACTGTTTCGCGCCACTTATATTCTTATTGTAGGCTTATGCATCAGAAGTCTGCCGACAGGAATATCAAGCTCTATCATTGTCAATCGTAAGAAGACTTTGCTATATGACATATCCTTCAAAGTTCTAGAGCATATTCGCCATCTCATACGTTATAGAATTTTACTCTTGCAACAGGTAAGCACAGCATGGGGAATTGGACTCATAATTGGACCAGCTCTTGGAGGTTTCCTTGCCCAGGTATTCTAGTTCTTTTTATAATTTTCCGTATGTGAATGGGTAGGCAATCTTTTGCCTACCTCATCGATGCTAGCAATCATTCCGGACAGAATACAAAACATCATAATAGTAGATTCCTTAATCAAAAATGGCGGCATTATCATTGTAGCTTTTGGGTTCAAACTTTACACTCTTAATTAAGAACTTGCTCATATGCATATTCAGTGAAGTAGCTTTTCAAAATTTCATGCTCTTCTGTAAAGTCTCTGAACATGTCCATTGTTTAATTTGTTTTTCTAATTTTTGTCAATAGCCTGCTGAGAAGTATCCAGATATTTTCTCACAGAAATCTCTATTTGGAAGGTGAGCAATCGTTCTCTCCTGTTACCAACTTGCTGTGAAAAAAAAAACACTAGTTTATATGTTGTGTGCTTGTACTTTCTGTTCTGTTCCTAATCTAACACCTAATTTCCAGGTTCCCCTACTTGTTGCCTTGCCTCTGTACATCATTGTTTGCTGTTGGTGTTACCATCGCTTGTCTTTGGCTTCCAGTGAGTAAAATGAAAACCTAACTTTATATTCTTGCCTGCATTTTTTTAGCATTCCTTGATCAATTTTTGTAATGCAGGAGACATTGCATATGCATCATGAAAAGCATGAAACTGATACATTGGATGATGTTGAGGCCACTTTAAATCCTGTTAATCAAAAGGAAGTTATAGAAGACAGTAAAGAAGCAGATGAGAGCCTTATAAGAAATTGGACCCTGATGTCTTCTATAGCCGTTTATTGCGTGTTCTCTCTTCATGACATGGCCTATACGGAGGTGGGATTTTAGGCTATATTTTCTTTCAAATAGTAGATAGCAACAATTTATAATATTGAACAATAAGATTGTCAGATTAGGCTGTGACAAGAAGGAACAAATTTTTTAGAAAAGAAATATTTGCAGTGCTTAGTTTGCCGGAGGAAACGATAGAAATGAACCTATTCCATTAGTTCCTTGACAATGATTATTGTCCATTACGATAAAGTTTTACTTGGCCTACAAATGTTGACACAGGCTAAAGGAAATAGTCAATGTTGGTGAGTCTATGGCAGTGTTCTATAATCCCACTAGAATGCTATCTGGTTTTACCACATTACTTTGGTCGGAAGGATAATTTTTGTTAACACTCTGTAGCCTCTTTTGGATTTCTAATCCTGAAGAACTTCACATCACTTTTGCTGCTATGTTTTATGGAAAGGAGTTTGTGAGAGAACATGTACTTATATTCCCTGCCAATTTTGTTTCAGATTTTCATTTAGGCTAACTCTTGATATTCTCTTTTGATAGATATTCTCACTTTGGGCTGTTAGTAATAAAAAATATGGTGGAATGAGCTTTTCTACTGACGATGTTGGTCAGGTGCTTGCAATATCAGGTGCAAATTTGCTTTGTTTTTTTATATTATATGTACTTAAGTCATAAATCCTTTAATTAGTTGCATTATTAATGTAATCCTAACTCTATCTTGTCATCTGTAGGCTTTGGTCTTTTGGTATTCCAACTCTGGTTGTACCCCATTGCCGAGAGGCTTCTTGGCCCTGTCATGATATCACGTCTTGCTGGGGTATGATATCAGGCACAACCCTGGTTTACTATTTGGTCTTTTTTTCCCCCCAAATACGATGATTGAAACATCACTGTGATGCTCATTTTCTCCGGCATGTTTTCAGGCCTTGTCAATACCACTTCTAGCAAGTTATCCTTACATTGCTATGCTTTCAGGCATTTTACTCAAATTCACCGTAAACTGTGCATCCATTATGAAGAATGTTCTCTCTGTAAGTAAATGCAATTTTAACATAGTTCCACGCACATTGGATTACAAAACATTTGTAAAAAAGATGCACAGATTTTTTTATTTGTGTGACAAAGAGTTTTTCTAAGACCGTTTGCCAAATTCTCACGGAATGTACCAATTTTTTCATGAACACAGGTTTCAATCATCACAGGAATGTTCATACTACAGAACAACGCTGTGGTTAGTTCCTAGTATCTTCGATGTTGAGTAGTCTTCGGAGTTTTATTGATGAGCCTGTTGCCGAAGGTTTTGATAAAATTACTATAAATTTGTGCAGCCTCAGCACCAGAGAGGAGCTGCTAATGGCATATCCATGACTGCAATGTCTCTTTTCAAAGCTGCAGGGCCAGCAGGAGGAGGAGCCTTGTAAGTCTTTCAATCTAGTATACTTTTGATGCTTGTGTTGTAAACTCTAATTATGTCTTCAACTCGGAGGTCGGGTATAATTCAACTTCAAGCCTGAAAACTTCCATAACTCTTCAATCTAACGACTAGCAACAATTGGATGCCTCGTGTCTTCTTCAAATATGATAATAAGTCCTAGTTTGGAAACATGAAAAAAATACAACGAAATTAATGTACCTAATGAATCATCACCTTCGGGCCTCACTTATTTACTCAAGCCTAATGGTTGCAGGTTTGCGTGGGCGCAAAAGAGGCAGCACTCCTCATTTTTCCCCGGTACGAGTTTCGTTACACTTCATGAAGGAATTGTGTGCCATTCATTTATCTAATTCAACTATATATACATATGCCTGCTCTAGAGCATGATACACACCTATATATTCATTTGGGCCTTTCGTATATTATTATAGGCTCAAAATTTGTTTCTGCACTGCAGGTGATCAGATGGTCTTTTTCATGCTGAACATTGTTGAGTTGCTTGGGATCGTTCTCACCTTCAAGCCCTTCCTCGCACTCCCAAAAACATAGCTTGGGAATTATGAAGTAAAAATCATTGGGTTAGTCCATGAAGTGCCACATAGACGCAGGAATCAACTGGTGCCCCCCAATGAAATTGATGGAGCAGGAATCAACTCGTGAGGTCATGTTTGCCGAGGAGAAAATCTCTGTGGCACCTGCTTGAAGAAGCCCGACTATCGAGTACTTCAACCTGTTGAGATATGTATGGGGCTATTAATCAACGTAGCTGCTTTATGCCAGTAGTGCATCATGTTGTTGTAACAAGTTTAAGTATCATCATCATTATAATCGAACAGCCTTATCCCATCCCACGTGGTTGAGGGCTTTCTGATCGTACTCTGCAATCCCATCATGTGTTCATCATTTTTGGTGAATTATATGGTGCAGATAGTATTTGTGTTTTGGGAAATGGCCCATGTTTTTTATTTGATAAAAAAAAGAAAAATAAATAAAGAGAATTTGTGCAAAGAGATAAGAACTATATCTCTGTGTTAAATGGCGTTCTCATCCCCTTGCTTTTGTCAAAATCTTTACCGCTTCCAATAATTTAAACGTACAAAACCCATCCACAGCCACGCTCTCAGTGAAGTCCTCCACTTATTTTCCATTTAATTTAATGCTATTCAAATGACGAAGTTGAACAGTCGTCGTGTAAAAAATAAAATAAAACAAAGGGAGGCCTACCCCTGCGTTTTTTACTGACATACAAGTTCCACACAATTTATAACAGAATGTGGATAATATCAAAGCTTCGATCTTACCTCGTGTATATATATATATATATATAGGTGACTGGGAGCGCATCAGGTATAAAACTTGTTTGTATGATTATTATTATGCCAGTAAAAGTAACTAATCCTTGATCGTAAATCCGTCAAAGTGGATTAAGGTCATAATATATACGTGAATGAATGACAACATTATCGGTCATTGAATATAATGTAGTAATTGTAACTTCTTGAAGGCAAGGGTAAATTGGGAGTTTCAAGACATAAACTAGTCTTGATTATTGTCCGGATGTGGGATTATCCACCACCGCAGAGTGCGTCTTTCGATTCGCATTTAAGGGTTTGATGGGACCGAAGTGCCCTTGCCGCGTAAAAAAATAGTATGATAAAAATAAAATGTAATAAAGTAAAATAACATAAAGCAAATTTTACGTAATTCTTTAAAGTTTAATTTGAATCCTTAAGCCAATCTACACTTAGATTGATATTTACAATCAACTAATTTTTAATTCTTTCATAAATTATA
This sequence comes from Piper betle, assembly GCA_033002965.1. NCBI lineage: Eukaryota > Viridiplantae > Streptophyta > Magnoliopsida > Piperales > Piperaceae > Piper > Piper betle. The sequence continues at coordinate 53,378 of JAURVB010010758.1, forward strand.
AATTTTAATGAAATTTTTATTATTTTAACTTTTTGACCTATATGTAGCATGTCCCTTGTAATATTTTGACGAAAAGTTTGATTTTGTCTATATGACCCAAAATAGGGAAAATTCATTTGACACCAAATATTCAGGTTGAACCGAATTAAATCGGACTCACTCTACAGGTGAACTTGTCTGGATTGAACTGACTTATGAGCTAGGCGAGTATTGGCCAAATTACTAACAGCACTTATGAACATCATCTAAGTGTAAAAGGTCAGGCAAAAAACAATATACAATTGCGGGTCTTAACACACAAGTAACGGGTCTTAGACCCAATTAGCTTCCACACGCTCCTTCACGATGCTATCCTGGACATTGCCGGCTCTTTTTCTTCCGGCGATGATGTCGAAATCATAGCAGTGGCTCTTAGATCCAATTAAGTGCAGAGTAGGGTAGCTGATGGTGATCTTCAGACATTGGCGACGTCTCTGGTTCTCCGGCTAGGTGCAAGTTTTAGCAATAGCAAAACAGAGCAGCAAGGCAATCCCCACCTTCCTTTCGCTAAGATGGGTAGCATTAGGCAGAGCTTCAGACGCAATTCTTTTCAACGACAAATCCAACTCCGGCTAAGTGTAAGCATGTGACGGTCAGACGATCAACAAGACTTCCAAGCCAACTTCTACGGCGATTCATGTTTTTGACAATGATACACTTCACAACAGTAAGGATGATGAGCGACAACGAATTCCAGTGTGGGTTGGCAACCACGTAGAAACTCTGGCAAAGTGCAATCTCTTCTCAACAAGTAGCAACTTTGGCAAAGTGCAATCTTTGACAATATCAAAACAAAGCAAAGGTGCAAGCCCCACCTTCCTTTGTCCAAAGCAGTGCTTCTATAGCACCCCCTTCCAACGACAATCTCATATCCGGCAAGGTTTTGGAAACCAGTAGTTGATGATTCTGATTCCTTGATTCATTCCTCGGCGCCAGCTTTGGTAGCAAAATGCCAACTTTGGTAGGCAAAAATTCTGTGCAAAACAGGGGACACTCTGTTATTTTTTGATTTTTTTTCTGTGACGGTGGGCTTCAACGGTGTGGGGGAAAAGCTTTTTCTTGGATAGTAAGGGTTTTACGATGGTGGCCTTGGACTGGTCCAATACGGCCGAGGTTGTCCAGAAAAGTCACCAGAAAATTGGATGTCGAACCTGCAGAGATGTTATCCTGTTCTTCGTTGCCGGCGGGTTTGGGCAACGCTTTGGCCAGCGGCGTGGCTTTGATGGAGGCAGAGAGTACTTGGGTCGGCAAGAAGGTGTGTAGGTCCCCAGTCTTGGTCGGAAGTTCCCTTGGAAGTTGCTGCTTTGTGTCGATGCAAAGGTCACCTCTTCTCAGTCTCAACACCGACGAAGGTCTGGGACGGCCTTAGTCAACTTGGTTTGATTTGGGACGAGGTTGGTTTCAACTAGGTGTTGATGAGGGTCATCGGAGCAGCGTATCATGTGAGGGGATCCTCCCTCATGCTTCTCTTCTCCACTTCATTCGAGCCTGGCGGCTGAAACACCAAGATTCCTGTCAGACTTCAAGTAGCACTCGGTTAATAGTTTTCTCCTTCCTTCGTGGGAACGACATGTTTTTTACACGAGAGACAGGGGATATGAAATCTCCTTTGCGTTGAGAGCTTTTCTTTTCCATCTTTGCCGGCGTAGAATTATAGCGGGTTTAATTTTTGTTTAATTTTGAAATAATATAAAATTTTATCTGCGTGGAATTATGGTCGATTTAATTTTTTTACAATTTTTTTTAAATTTTAAAATAATACAAATCTTTGAAAGGATTTGTAACATTAATTTTTTAAAAAATCTTTCAAAACTTATTTACGTGAATAAATAAATTTAAAATCTTTGCAAACAATTACCCGATAAAAAAATTTACAACGGGCCCACTTTATCCTCTAGAATGTCTCACGTGCCGCCACGTCCGAACCCATCTCCTATAAAATTGGCGCGCCCTTGCCTCTCCCGTCGTACCGTCCACCGAAAGCGCAGGCCGGGAAACCGCTTTCCGACACTGTTACCCTGCATCATCGCCGCAGCCTGCCCAGGTCACGGCCGGCGAAGCCTGCACAAGCACCGTGGCCCGTCTGCGTTGAAATGGGGAATGTTAACGGACGGGATCAGCAGGAGGATGGGGGTGGCCCTCTCCACTCCGTCGGAGTGGAGTCGGAGGCTCCTGCTCCCCCGATCCAGTTTCCTCATCAGGTGACTCCGACTGATCAACTCATTGCTTTCATACCAGAACTTTTTTCATGCCTATGCGCTAATTCTCGATCATTTAAATGTCCGATCTTCCACCCCCCCGTATTTTTTGGGGATTGCTTAACCTCAGTTTTTTTACTTTTTTGTCGATATGCATACAAGTACTTTTCTTTAGGATCAGTTGTCTTCGTATGGGAGCATTAATGGGGGATGATTTTGGGTTAATAAAAGTATAACTTTTTTAAAATAAAAAGAAGTTTAGATGACATTGTCTTTTTCATTCATTCCACCTGCAAAGTTGAATCATTCGGGTAGTGATCCGACTTTGTATTTGTTTTGCTGACATTTCATCGTCGTCGTACTATACTTGTTGATCGTAAACGTAGTCAATTATGAAGTTTGTGAGATGATTTATATGCGGAGAGGGGTACACTGATCCTCGGATGGAACGACATACGTGTTTCAGAGAATGGGGAACTGAAAATGAAAACGAGAGAAGAAAAGTCTGAAAGGGATTGAGAGAGTAAAAAAAAAGTTTGGTAGTGGAGTGTAGAGAGCATGCAAGTCAATTCATGCTTATCCGTTGCAGGTGCTCACGGATACCAAACCCTTTGTCCACGGCCCCGTCTAGATTGCGTGCTGCAACTGTTGTCTTACCATCGATCACATTATTATAATCTCGTCTGCCCGTCCCTTCTTTCTTTCCTCTTTTTAAAGTCAAACTAATACCAAAAAGCGAAGGCTAAATGATCCCAAAGAGAAAAACTAGAAGAGGGATTATTGGTTTTGAAAAACCAAGAGGATAAGTTTGAGGATCGACAGCTTTACAGTAACAAGCATATTCCAGACAGCTAAGACACATTCATATCATGTGTTGATATGGTCGAAATGCGGCAGCACGTATCTCCATTTTCCAAAATTTTTATCTGATTAGGGGTATTTTGACTATTTTCCTTCAAATTTGTGCTCCTTAATTTTAATCAATTAATTGTTTGCTGTTTCTTTCTCCTGTTTTTTTTCAGGTTTCTGCAGCCGCTTCTCAAGGGCCGAGCCTAGTTCATCAATTACCTGACCGAATGTTGATGGACCAGCCTGGAGAATCAGATGCATCTGCCGATCGAGGAATTCCTGTAATTATTACTTGGAACCAGGGAGGCAACGAGGTTTTGGTTGAGGGGTCATGGGACAATTGGAGAACGAGGTGTGTGCATTGTTTTTATTCATAGAGAAACTTGATAACGAAACGGTTGTGCTGTTGTATAAATTGATTTTACAAACGGCGCCTATAAATGCATATAGGAAGACTCTGCAAAGATCGGGAAGGGACTTTGCAATTCTACTAGTGCTTGCATCTGGTGCGTATCAGTATAGGTTCATCGTTGATGGTGAATGGAGACATGCCCATGATGTTCCTTGCTTCTCTGATGAGATGGGCTTAGTCAATAATGTCCTTGATGTGCATGTATGTATGCCTCTATTATTTCACTTGTTCTCACACACACGCTCTCTCTCTCATTCTCTTTTTATTATTTAATCCAAAGCCCATCACCTTTGTCCGTGAAAGAGAACTGTTTATGTTGATCTCTTCAGGTCTAATGTTTCTGTTTGGCAATAGTATGAAGATAATTTACCCACCATCTGGGCGCATTGTTAAGTTGAAATCTGCTGGCAAATGCAGGAATACATGCCTGAAAATATCGAGGGGGTGGCAGAGTTTGAGCCTCCGTCTTCCCCAGAGTCCAGTTACGGGCAGCAATTCCCTGATGAGGAAGACTTCGAGAAGGAACCTCCTGCGCTGCCCGCTCTTTTGAATCTTAGTGTCCAAGAAAAAGTAATAAATGGATCCTCTTCAAAGCCGCGTCATGTTGTACTCAACCACCTCTTCATGGAGAAGGGTTGGGCATCGCAGTCGTTGGTAGCTCTCGGCCTGACCCAAAGATTTCAGTCCAAGTACGTGACTATGGTCTTGTATAAAGCTTTAAAAAGGTGACATTGGCGAAGGAGCATACATCGTCTCCTCATTTTTCACTGGACATGCATTTTCCAGCTCATGTATGGTTGCTTTCTATTTCATTTATTATCTTCCTATTCGGCAGTTACCAGCTTCGACTCTTTCTTTGTTCACTGATTTGCTGTTGACTGGCGTATCTGTTATTTAGAACGTCAACCAATAAAAACGTGATCAACAGAAGGCATGCTATGATAAGTATGTGTGATTAGGGTTGCTAATTGAGCGAGCTAGCTCGTGAGTATTTAGCATTCGGCTCGACTCGATTCGACTCGAAACTCGACATTTAAATACTCGACTCAAATTTGACTTGTACTCGAATCTTACGAGCCGAGCTTGAGCAAAGTCGTGTTCGACTCGACTCGACTCGATAAAATAATATAATAATATAGTTTTTATATATATATATATATATATATAATAATAATAATAAAGAAGTAAGATAGTTGAAATAGTAAGTATTCACTTTGATGACTTCAAGGTTTGGGTTTAAATCACATTGGCCTCACTTTTTTAAGTGAGGTACTTTGACTTTTAATCGAACTGGTTTCGAATTAACGAACGAGCTGGACGAACGAACTCACAAAAATTAAACAGTTTAAGTATATTCGAGTCGAGTTCAAATACATAATGACCGGGGGGGGGTGTTGGTTTAAAAGCAAACCAAAGCTATGTCATACATCTGCGATATATTTGTCACCTGTAGAGTTAAACTCAAAACTCTAAACGATATTATGCTCTTGTGAGTTTCCTATCCTAGATTTTTAAGAGACAACAGAAGTGAATCCGGAGTTCGGAGGATGTAAGTTCTGTTTGAGTTTGTAAAAATTTGCTTCTGTTTGAGTTTGTAAAAATTTGCTTCTTTAGTGACGTCGGATTTAATTGGTGGTTACAGCAAGCGCCAAGCGGTTGCCCTCGGTAGTGAGAGGTGGTATTCCGAATTTTTCCCTTACCCGGTGCAACTCAGGGTCTGTCTATATATATATATATATATCTGATATCTTGAGGTGACTTAAAAGAAAATTTTTGAGTCACCCAGATCCATGCTGTCGGGTCATATATATTTTCTTTAAAAAAGATTTCCCCTTTCTCCCGCTGCCGCTCGGCCCACTGTTGAGCCCATGCCCTCGCACCCGGTCTGTATTGCATGGTTGCATAAATCGGAATCGGAATCGGAATCGGTTTTCCAGTGAATCGGAATCGGAATCGGAATCGGTCTGAATCGGCCAGGAATCGGTTCAGTTGAATCGGTCCAAATTAATTTAATCAGTTATATATAATAATTTGACAATTTATAATATAAATATATTAAAATTAAGTATTGATGTTATTTTGATATTATTCTGTGTATTATAGTTTTTGATATTTTTAAATATTTTTTAAGATTTTTTTAAATTATTTTGAATTAATTATTATTTTTGACTCGAGTTAGACTCGAGTCAACTTTTAATTACAAGAATGCCACCGTGCGATTTTTACCTCCCGCCGCCACCGGCGGCCCGGTCGGCGGCGAGTCTCGCGGCGGCGATGTCGGCAGCCAGGTCGATGTCGGCAGCCCGGCCGGACGAACCGTCGGCGGCCCGGAGCCGACGGCGGAGTCGGCGGCGATTCGTGCGTGCCCGATTCGGTCCGGCCACGGGTGGGCGGCGACGTTGCGAGGTCGGCGGCGAGGTCGGCAGCCCGGTCGGCGGCGAGCGCGGAGTCGGGGCCGCACGGCGGAGGCGGAAACCGGGCGGCGGCGGGCGGACGAGCGGCGGCGGTGTCGGGGGAGCGGGTTTGATTTTAGGTTTTTAAAATCCAAATTACCATTTTACCCATGCTTAAATAATTTAATAAAAATCATACCTAGGGTATTTTGGTAATTTCCTAAAAAACCGATTCCGATTTAAATCGGCCGATTCCGGGGCCGATTCGGGGCCGCCCGATTCGGCCCGAAATCGGATCGGCGCGACGCCGATCCGATTTGAATCGGCCGATTCCGCATGGAATCGGCCGATTTCTGCAACACTGCTGTATTGTTGAGGACCTCCATCATGCCCATGTCCACGAGCGTGGGTGCAGGCATGGGCATGGTAGATGAGCAAGGGGACGACACGACGACGAGCAAGGGGGCTGGCCACAGCGTGGGCAAGGTCATGAGGGGGAGCGGCAGCACAGGGGCAGTGACCTTGGTGGGGCATGCTGACGAGGGCAAGGGTGCGGGCGGGGGCTCGACAATGGGCGCTAGCGCCAGTAGGAGAGCACGACGGCAACAACATTGGCATGGACGGCAGTATATATATATATATACCAGTATGCTACTATGCGCTGCAACGTTTTGCAGCGCATGGATCATCGGCTGTTGGATCAAAATCCAACAGCCCACAATCCATCTGCCACGCCGCGCCCTACCCCGTCCCCACGGCCCTACTTGCAGCCACCGTCCCCCACCGCCACTGTCCATAGCCGTGGCAGCAACCCCCACGTCGCTTCCCCCACCCCTCCAGGCCGCCACCTTCCTCCCTGCCCCTATCTACAGCTGCTGCCCTTGCATTCCCCTGCCCTGAGCGCCACTATCCACCAACCCCCGCCTGGAGCTGCGGCCTCGCCCCCCACCCCCGCCCCTGCCCACTTGCAGTGAGCTTCGCCCACACCCTGCCACTGTCGCGCAATTTCCAGTCAACCCACCAACCCCCGAGGGGCGACAACGTTGGTGAGCGGCCGGCTGGCGGTCAGGTAGCCAGCCGTGGGGTGGTGCGGCAAAACAGAGGGGGAAGAAACATGGAAGGGTATTTTTGTAATAAAAACTTGACTCGAGTTGGTATTACGAAATAAATTTTAAAAAAATAAAATAATTTTGTTAAAAAAATTGACTCGATCCTAACTCGAGTCAAGTTAATATTATGAAATAAATTTTAAAAAAATAAAATAATTTCATAAAAAATTTTTTAACTCGATCTCGACTTGAGTCAAATTAATATTATGGAATCAATATTTTTTAAAAAAAATTTTGTAATAAAAACTTGACTGTTAGGTTTTTATTCTGAAATAAATTTTAAAAAGAATAAAATAATTACGTTAAAAAAAGTGACTCAATCCCAACTTGATTCAAGTTAATATTATGAAATAAATTTGAAAAAATAAAATAATTTCATTAAAAAAATTTGACTCGATCTCGAGTGGAGTTAAATTAATATTATGGAATAAAATTTTAAAAATAATTTCGTAATAAAAACTTGACTCAAGTTGGGATCGAGTCAAGTTTTTATTATAAAATTATTTTATTAATTAAAAAAATTATAATAAAAACTTAACTCGAGCAGGGATCAAGTCAAATTTTTTATGAAATAATTTTTAAAAAGAATAAAATAATTTTGTAATAAAAACTTGACTTAATCCCGACTCGAGTTAAGTTTTTATCACGAAATTATTTTATTTTTTAAAAATTTATTTTATAATATTAACTTGACTCGAGTTAAGTTTTTTTATGAAATTATTTTATTTTTTTCAAATTTATTTCACAATATTAACTTGACTCGAGTCGGAATCAAGTCAATTTTTTTAGCAAAATTATTTTATTCTTTTTAAAATTTATTTCCTAATAAAAGCTTAACTCGATCCTAACTCAGGTCAAGTTTTTATTACAAAAATACTCTCCCTATTTCTTCCTCCTTGTTTCACCGCGCCACCCCACTGCTGGCAACCTTGTCGCCGGTTGGCCGCTCGCCAATGCTGTCATCGCCTCGGGGGTTGGTGGGCCAATTGAAAACGCATGGCGGTGGCGGGGCGCGGGCGGCCGTGAGTGGGCAGGGCCGTGATGCGGGCTAGGGGGTTGGTGGATGGTGGCGCTCGGGGTAGGGGGAACGAAGGGGGCCGCGGTTGCGGGTGGGGCTAGGGGAGGAAGGTGGTGGCCCAGAGGGGTGGGGGAAGCGACGGCGGGTTGCCGTGGCGGCTATGGACGGTGTCACTGGGGGACAAGCTATAGGCAAGGCCAGTGGCGGGCAGGGCAATGGCGGAAATCGGTAGTGGGGTGGGGGGAAGGCAAAAAAATATATAGAGAAGGGGGTGAAAATAAAGGATGGATTGTGGGCCGTTAGATTTTGATCCAACGGCCGATGATCCATGCACTGCCTATGCACTGCAAACGTTGCCGCACATAGGAGATGGGCTATATATATATATAGAGAAATAATATGGTGCGCTGCCCACTGTTGGCAGCGCACCATCGCTGCATTGATGATATCCACATATAAAATATAAAAAAAAAGACAAGTATACTCTGACCTGCATATTTAAAGAAAAAAGAAGACAATATCCCTTGGGCTGCATTGTTGCATATCAAAAGCATTGTAGCCCTCGAATGACCTTGCAGAATATCAAAGCTATCGGGCCCTAAAAAATAAGAGGCAAAAACAACATATTCATGTTATCAAGACTAAAAATGTTATCATTCCATAAACATTCAACCACATCTAGGAGTTTACACTATTCAATCATACACTGACGGAAAATGGGGATACCTACATCCACACGCCAGTTAATTCAAGCAAGGAACCAGACCAATATCCAAATTAGCCTCTTTATTACCTGAACTTGAAGTTATTTATAAACTTAAAATCTTTTTTAAATTGCAATCATATGCTCAATGAAAAAAGAAAATGACAGGTGTGGTTTTAGCTTTATGTCAAGATGAAACAAAGTGGTCAACCGTATAACAGTTGCAACATAAATCAACCTAATTAACTCACATTGTGAACCATCTAAATAATAAATTAATAAATTTTGTTCAAAATCAACCAAATTTTGGCTTTAACGTTCACATTGACAATGCGAAAGCTTAATCATCTTTGGAAATAGATTTCCTAGAACTTCATTGAGATAAATTTCCCTTGACTGAGGTTTCATGTCTGCTGACAGTGTACAAGGCTTTGGAACCATTTTAGAAAAACATGTGACCAAACTAGATAAGAAAAGGATGCCATTTCAAGCTTCCTACATTATTGTGATCAACTTCTTCTTAATCAAGTATTATCTTGCTGATCATAAAAAAGCACCCTAAGTAGTTAATAAATGAATCTTTAAAATTCATGACTAATCAATCTATACAGTCCACAGGCAAGCACGATTTTAAAATATTTGTACACTGCCATACCTTTGAAAATAGCAGTTCCTACAATGCCAAGGAAATTGAATATAGCACCATATCCGTAGAGGAACAGGTTCTGCAATGTAAAATAAAAAAAAGAAATTAAGAAATTAATCTACATCATAGTTGCAAGTTGCAACTCAGCAACTGCTTAAAGTGCATATCAGAGACGATTCTTGGCAACACATATTTAATATGCAGAACTAGAACCACATGACTTAATAAATAAGCACTGTTGTCAGGAAAGGCATCCAGCAGGAGTGATATATAATTAAAATCCAAAACAAAGCATTCAACAATGCAGCCACTGACAATATAAATAATCACCTGAAGGTATATGCTAGTGTCAAACTGGCTCTTCAAAGCATACTCATTATAAACAGATGCCAGGGATGGGACAGTTACCTGAAATATAGACAGCAAACTTAAGACAGGAAAGTGATGAATGAAAACAAGGTGACTAACTTTTATTGGATCCTCTCTAATCTCTAAGTAGGATGCAACGAAAAAATTTTCACAAAAAAGAATCCATTGGTTCTTTTTTCTTCATATATAGTGCGAAATTTTGCCAAGATCCCATGAAATCACAGGCGAAACCCTGTACCTGGAAGCTATCCAAGATCGTCAACAAGGTGCATAATTGAATGACCTTGCAAAGTGCAGAATTCAAATCCGAGTATTTACCATTGAGGCAACAGCCGTAGTATGAGAATATCAAACAGAAACTATAAGCCACTTCAAGCCCAAGCAGCAGAAGAAACCATTTAATAGATCACATAATAACTTTGTTCTATTTTGCTAAAAACAATGCAAGGAAACTTAATTATCAATACAAAATGTCATACTTGCTATTTATGCGAACATGCATCACTTTTAATATTGTAGAAGATGATGTTTAACTAGAATATTGCAGAAAGCTATTTTTCCTGTAAGTCACAATTCCTGCCTTCCGTATGTAAAGACCAATGGTTATAATAAAATCAACAGTTGCAATTTAAAATCATCCTTGCCAAGTGTGGAATCTATACTTAGATATGCAACTCTGAAAAATTCTGTAAACACTTCTATTTAATTATTTCTAGCTTATCTAAGAACTACTTTGCCAGTCAATATACTCACAAAAATCAGAGTATAAAGATATGCGCCAGTCGCTACTGGAAGACCCAAAGCAGTGGTTCCCTCCGGCAATGAACGCAGCTGATTTACACTGATTCCAATAAGTAATAATGCAAGAGCCTCCCCACTGGTTACCAAAAGCCATTTGCAAAAACATTTCCATATAAATCAGATATTTAAGCAACATAAAACACTTGTAAAAGTAACTTCTATCATAGAAAATGGTCCAAATCATAAGTTCAAACAAAAGGCCCCTCCATTGTAATACAATAACTCCTACCTGGATTATAGAAAATCGACGTTTCATAATAATCTTGAGTAATACAGCAATCACCAACACCTACAGGAGTTGAAAATTTCAGACAACTCTTAAAATAAAAAACTAATACACTAAAACATCATAACTCCCCTACAATGAGGTGCAATAGTCTATCATTTTTTAAGATAAAGGGCATAATAAGAGATTGTGCACCAATAAATGATACAAATATAACTTAAAGTGCTAATTTCAAAAATGGACACGCTCCATTTATGAAGTGAACAAAAGCAGTAAACCATGAACTCAGAGTTTGTATAAAATTCTTCAAAACATCAAATGCCATAGAAACATCTAGACACAATATGCACAAAAGAATACATAATATGAAACGAACTATTTTAAAAAATGTGTAAAACAATTGAGTTTGCTATCAAGATAAATACCTTCAAGTTGCTAAGCATTTTCACAGTGGCAGGGTTAAAATACAGCTGCAAAGTAAAAAACAGAAACAGCGTCATAGAATTCTGAAATTGACTAGAACACAAAACTTTATCAAAATAAAAACATAAAGGCAGTATTTACCTGCATGATAAACTTTAGGTAGTTATTAATAGCATAAAGAAGAGCAGGAACAGCTAGTATCACATTGCTCCTAGCAGCCTGGGGAAGCGAAAGAATGGACAAATATCATCAATTTGATTAAAGAGAAAACCAATCAAGGCAAAAAAATTATCTAAAAAAGGCTTCGATCAAGCATACTTCTATGATACTTTGTGACACTCCCAAGTATTCTAGACGATAAAAGGTAAATAAAACATACAAAACAGTAAAAATTAACAAAAAATGTTTGAGAAATAAATGCCTGATTCAGGTTGTGTTTGAAAATTTATACCAATTAGCAAACTCTGACAGAAAATAAAGGCTGAAAGCAAGGTTACTTCAATAGCTTATTGAATTAAGAAACTGTTGATTCAGTCAATTTTTACCCGCATAAAAGAAGACATGGAAAGAATGGGTTTCTCCCCAACCTTCTGATGCCTAGCCTACATATGTATCAGATAAATGCAATTAGGAAAAATGCAATGCACTGATTTAAAACACAAATCCTATTACGTAAATAAAAATGAATTTAAAAAACCCTGAACAAACCTGGAAAATGAGCATAACAATGGCAAAAATGACCTTTGCAACTTCTGTTAGAAAATTGACGCTTATGGGGCTAAATTTAAATTTTCCATCAACTTTTGACATGTAAACAAGTATAGGCTGCACATTAAAGAAGAAAGCATGAATGACATAGTTAGTATCCAAGCAGCACCGCAAATACACCTTGAAAGGTTGTGTGCTGGTGGCACATCAAGGCAGGTGATAACATCTGCACCTCGTCTTCTATATAAGGCTGTAGCCCATGCAAGTAAAACTCATTTCTAGCATGCAAAAATAAATGGATCCATTATTTTCCAAGTAGTAATAGTGCAAGCATATGAATGACTCAAATCTAAGTTAATAGAACAAAAAGCATGTAAGAAAATAGGATGAAAACACAGTACAAGAGTTTGACATGCTCACATAAGGCTAGAACGGGTCTTCCAACGAAAGGACAAGCCAACGAATGTAGATCACATTCAATTCGCAAGGTAAGAAGTTTTCTATTGCATAGTCCCAGAACCGAGCTATGTAAGAAAAAATAAAAATAAAAATAAAATAGAATCACCTGGAAACCAACTAAGACGCAGTCACCAACAACCAGGAGGAGATTGAGAATCCGATACTTGGAAGATACCTTGCTCCTATGCCGGTCATAAGCACGAGACACCGGTCTCGGGGACGGCGAGCCCAGTTTCGACCGGCAGACGCTGCATTCCACCGTCCCATTCATTTGGGCTCAACTCAAAACCACCCAGCCAACCAAACCAGTCCAAAGTTGCTCAAATTTTGCAACCTCTATGGTGTTGCAAAACAAGATCTAGAGCTCGCATGCATCAGCTACCCCTACAGATAAATCACACCCCTCCCCCATGTTACCATCAACTCCAAACACAATTTAACAAAAAGAATTAAAAAAATCACAAAATGGGTGGTGTATGGGAAAATCTAAATAGAGAAAACATAACAATTCATCCAGATCTGTTCTTGAATTACTCCAACCGAGCAAATGCATGGGTAAATAATCCGAAT